>JAZGTK010011820.1:0-15320 GCA_036877625.1 Ambastaia sidthimunki | reverse complement strand
TGTGAACTGCAGATGTCAGCGAAGTGTACTGCAAAATGAGCAAGTAAACATTTAAAGCATAACCATTGTTACTATGTTCCTGTAGCTCAACTGGTAGAGCATCGCGTTAGCAGCACAAAGGTTGTGGGTTCAATCCCAGGGAATACAAGTACTGATAAAAAAAAATGTATACCTTGAATTCACTGTAAGTCGCTTTGGATAAAAGCATCTGCCAAATGTAAATGTAATGTTACTATGTTATAGTAAGACTAATACCTTTCCACAAGACAAAATTATTTTTTTGAAGTAAATTACATATTTTTACTGACAGTGGCCTCCAAGTAGTTCTTAGGTTCCTCTGAAAAATATTACGATCTGTAAAAATGAATTTCCCTCATGCATTCCTTTATCTTTTGTCTTGCAGTTAAATTAGTGTGTAACACTTTAATGAGATTGTTGTAGCTTTGCGAGTAAATATGAATTCAGAGCACCCTGCTGTTTTGTAGGCAGAAAGTTGATTAGATTCTCTATTGTGCGCACAGTAGGAACGTAAAAGACTTCCCGTTTTCACTGGGTACTTTGATTATAGTGCCCTGAAGATCCAAAGAAAGTCTTTATATCCAAAGAAAGACAAGGTCTGTGGGATGTTTTAGAGTATGTTGGTTATGTTAGCGACCTTACGTTTACATTCTCATAATAAAGGCAGTCTTAGCAGTATTAAAAGACACTAATACTTGTTTCTTTCTCTGTTATCTGTGTATGCCTAACAGCGTAGTCTAATTTACAATTGTTTGTGGCAATGGAGAGCTTTTGTTTGTGTTTTTGTCCACTGTACGTTTCATCAGAGGTTTTCTATTAAATCTTACAGTACATCTATACTGTACAGCAGATGCTGATCTTAAAGTGTGACTAACAGTGTCTCTGTAAAGCACAAATACAGGGTCAAACGCTTCTATTATAGCCATATTCTTTCATGTTATGAGAATAAACTGAAGAAACAGACGCAGAGATGCAATGCTGTGGCGCAGCGTTCTGAGCAGCCCCATGCGGCCGCACGCTGCATTCACCGCAACCCCTGTGCATGACCCTTTTGAGTAGTTACTAAGCAACACCCAGACTCTCTTCAATTGGGTCAGACCTTCATTCAGGGGAATTAGCACTGAAGACAGACACTTGCTTACATGACCTGTCCATGTAGAGTCTAGAAGAAGCTTTCAGAGAACTTTAGGTAAAGTTTCATTCAGTTGTTTCTTCACATATCACAGTGTTTTTCATGCCAACACTGTGGAGTCACTTATTCTATGCACAAAGCAAACTTGCAGCAAAATGTATTTGAAGATGTTGATTGTTTAATAATTATTTTACATCTCTTTCTCCTTCCCCCAAGATCTCTCTCTGACACGCATACACACACATTCACGATACACAGTGGGCGGATGCTGGTGTAATTGACTGAGCTAAAGCAATATATGCTTTTTTGGGCTATTAAACGTGAGGTCGGATGTGTCCATCTATTCCGGGGTTCAAAGCCACTGAGAGAACACCATGCACTTTGATGTAAATTACTGTAAAATGGTGCATGTGTAATATTACCCTGCATGTCTGTGATGGTTTTCAGAGAGACGAGACGCCAAGATTAGTATGGCAAAATGTGTTTTTTTGTGACTGACCTCTATCCTACTAGCTTTTATTACAAGTCCTGATTCATTTAGGTTGAGTGTTAGGCTCTACTGTGCATTATATTTTTAAAGTAATTTTGGAAGGGTCCCCAGACAAAGCTCATTAAGGAAGTTTATTAGCGTAATAACATTTTCATGGTAAAATAATTTAAATGCACACAGCTGTCAATGTTTAAATTGTATTTTAATTTTCATCACAGTTTGACATGGTCTGATGTTTCTTATTTTAGCATAATAAGAGAGATTGCAGAGATTTCTGCCTTTAGAAAGCATGTAGTGTTTTTGTACCTTTAGAAAATCTCTGTGGTATGAAGTGTACTGTGCCACCATAGAAATGTGTCAACAATCCACGAAAAAGGTTTTTACATTGTGATACATATATTTGCATGGCTATGAGCAGGCAAAAATGCATTGTGGTCTTTGCATGTAAGAGTGGCAAATAAACATAAAGAAATGCAAAAATACAGAGTGGCATGTTTCCCAAACAAATCAAGACAAAAGAGAAGCAGTTCTTAAGAGGTGTCATGGGAAGTTGAGTTTTGCTAGTGTACAGTTGAGAAACAAAGCATTAAACTTGAATGAAGCATTAATATAGATTTTAACTGATGTGAGGCTTTAAGCATGCATTTACTGGCTAATTAACAACAGCTGTGAATGCAGCTCATCCAATCAGAATACAGAGTCAGAACGTCCCATTTTATAATGCTAATGGTTTTGTTTGAAATCTTTTTCTAATTAAAGTGCCAATATATGTTGAGACTTGTCATTTCTGTTTTAAATAATCGTATTGTGTGGCTTGCATCCATAAATTAATCAAATGAAAGAAATTTGATTTGAAGAATTTATTAAAAACAAAATAAAAAAAAAAGGCACTACCATATGTTTGGTTTATTTTTATTTTTTTTTGCAAATAGCTTAAACCAACTTACTTAAAAAATGATTGTGACATCTACATTAATTGTGCATAAAATTACTCATACCATGCCATAAGACTTCAGTCATACCACCCAACCTCCTCAAGGTTATTGACAATGAAGCAGCCATCCAGTCATCAGCACTGGGTCTAATTGAAAGTGAAAGATGCACCGTGTGCCTTGAGGAAACTGTGTCAACATTCAGAGGGAAAACCAGCAGCGTTTTCCTGGGATAAGATAATAGGACCTGCAGGGCTTTTCTCTGAGTGAGATCTGCAACTAATAAAATTAAATGGACAAGAATGTGTCCATTTAGTGTTTATAGTCACTGCTTCGGATGTACACACTCTGATTCTGAAGTGATTTAAAATATTTGTATGTAGTTTAGCGATCATATATTGTAGGTCATATAATACTAAATATGCATTAGTTCTCGTTTAGCGCTATAGTGGAGCTAGACAATGTTTTTAAAAATACACAGTGTGGGAAAACTGAGAGCTTTGTAATGACTGTGAGTTGCTGTCAGAGTAGATTAAGTCTATTCATTTAAAATAGGCATCGGGTTAGTTGGTGAGTGTTTAGAAGACCTGATTCTTTTCCTGCACACGCTACATGAAGTCTAAGTCTTATGTGCACTGTGCTTTCAGACACTAGAAAATGATTTATCGTCACAAATCCATTAAGTAAAAACTGGAGTTTTGGGGCTTTAAGTCAGTGTTTGAGATAGATCTATAGATAGTTCTGCATCTAGATACCTTGATGTCATATGTATGCCAACATTGTTTTATTAATTTTATGATTAATAATCTACAATAAATTACATGATACCTGTAATGTTTAAAGCCCGCTTTGTTAACTTTGATTCTTTTGTTACATTTTTTAAATTTATTTTAATTTTGAAAGATCCTACCTTTAATAGATGCTTAGGTAGTACATAGTGTTTAGATTATATCAAACTATAATAAAACAACACTTTTGTTAATTATTCAGCAAAAAACACCAAGGCGTGAAGTGTCAACACATGTAGTGCTCAGAAAAGTTCTCAGAAAGCTTCCAGTGTTTCATACAATCATATATATGACATTGTTTATTTTAGGAGATGTATGAAAAAATTGTTTCTTTGTTTGCCTGTCAAGATTCTGACCTCTCAAGAAACATCTAAACTTTCTCAGAGTGTAAAAGCCATGCTAGGTTTATAAAATAGTCAGTCCTCTTTTAATTTGCGTCATCTATGGCTTTAGGAAACTGAAAACTGTCACTCTGTTTCTGGTGAGTGAATCAGACATTTCTGGACAGAAGATGCCATGAGAGCAGTTGAACCTGTTAGCTGGTCCAGTTCACTCTCTGACCTAATATTTTACAGCTGCACCTCAGAACGTCTTGTCAGGTTTTGAGGGTTGGATTCACTTGTATTTTATGGTAAATTCCACAGGGGCTGCTCTGTCTTGTTGCTTCATGCCTGTTTCATGGCACTTTTATTAGCAGGGCATGATAAATCAGAGATGTGGTCTGTAAACAGAAAATGACTAATTCTTGATAAGCATTCTTGAGTGTTTTATATTGAGAATGGTGTTCACAAAAAAGGAGAACTTTGTAAGGGAAATTAACTGGTTAGTTTCTTTGATAGATACTGTACTGTACTTTCATTATTATGCAGACAAAAAGCATGTTTCCTTTGATGGCCATTTAAAAGTTGCTGTGCAATCGGTCAAAACAGTTTTTGCATGCAGCATGTAAATACCGTAGATTTCTTAAATTACAGTCTGTAATTTACGGATTTTTGCCACGGGCAGATTTAAAATCAGGTGATCAGTCATATGACATTTACAACGAGATGATTGGCTTAAAAAAGTTGCAAAAAGCCATTAAGATGAATGCTAGGAATATTAGGTTTATTAGAATAACAAGTTTTTTTTCACCCAGAAAAGAGAAGCATTTCAGAGGTGCAGAATAATGTGATAAAATATTAAAAAGACAAACAATTTGACAAACAATGTACATTTTGTAAGGTAGGTGACACAGACGCACTGGTAGAATCTATTTGCGGTTGTTTAATAAACCAATCCAAATCAACAGGCAAAAATCAGAAACGTGAAAACAGGCAAGGGTCAAAAACACAAGCAGACAATCAGACCAAGTAAACAGATCCAAAAGGGTAATCCGAAAGAAGCAAAACAGGTAATCAGACAATATCATACACGTGGTAAACATAAACAGGTATAAACGCTCGGTAAGGCAGGTAAACTGGCAATACTTCGCAACGTGCTCAAATGAGCATGCTGCTTAAATAGTCCACCAAACAGGAAATGAATTAACAGGAAGCAGAGGAAGTAAATAGTTAGTATTCTGGTGAGGGCTCCCTCTGCTGGCGAGGCGGGTAATGACGTGACATTACACAATTGTAAGGGTGGTTTCACTACAGTGGTTCAAGCTGTAGGAATGCAGAAATGACTAGAAAATTGTTAACAGTAAGATGGTATAAAACTGTGAATTTTCTGTCTATTTTCACCCTTCTGCTACTTATACCAACGACGGAAATAAGCACAGTTATGATAGCTTAATGTGGGAGAGCGCTGCTATAATAAATATATTGTGTTGCATTAGGTAGGTTTAAATTATTAACAAAGAATCAAAACTAGTATAGTTGTGTAGATAGTCAGTTCTATGACTGCAGATCAGATTGCAGTCAGATCAGTTCAACTGTGGGTTCAGAAGAGTCGTCACTTACAAGATAAAGGGGTTGTAAATTCCATTTAATTTTCAACCCTACACAATTATACCGTGAAGCTGCATTAATAGGGTAAATGTAGTAACTGTTGATGTCAAAACAGTTTCAAAAGTGATTTATCCCAATATATACATAATATACCCAATATATAAACATTTCCACCCTTCAGTTCTTCAGGGCAAAGAATTCACAACCTTCAACTCTGTAGTTTTGAACAGATGTGTCCCACCCAACAGATGATTGATTCACCTAATTTCCACCTTTTTGTAGCTCCACTCAGTATATCGTGTTCTCATTATGCATATCTTTCACAAACACCCTCCGGCAGCTGATTGTGCAGAGTTAAAACGTCAGGAAGAACATGTACAAAAGACACTTCAGATTTAATTTAAAATCTCTTTTAGAGTAGGGCAATGTCATAAAGGACAGCAAGGAATTTGGACAGTCCCCAAACAAGATACTTGATCACACATGGGGAAATACAGACTCATAAAAGCTCTCAGATAAATTAAGATCCAGACTCATTCGATTTTGACTGGCTTGGGTCAGTCTTGCGTGCTTGCATGCCCCTCGCTCATTCCGTAAATGAATACCCTCAGTGTGACTTCAAATTATTTCCGGCATGGAAGCACTTTAAAGCAACTCTGAAGTAATCATGCAGGGTTTCAGCTATTTAAATGTTGGCCCAAGCCATTTCGTTGGCATAAAATATTTAAAGCACATAGGAAATCTTATGTTGCGGATGTGTTTTACAGGGGCGAGGCCACGAGACCTGAGAATGGCACTGGTCCAGCCAGATATCAGAATATACTAATGTTCTGGATATAGTGAGACAAGCAATGAAATAGATTTTGACACACAAAATAATTATTACCTATAATTATAACCTAAATAGATGCATTACATAATATTGTCGTCTGACAAAAGTGAATTTTTGAAGATTTTTGTATTTTTTTACCATGTAAGTGAGCACTAAAGTACAAGCTCAAAAAAAAAACTTGTTTGCTATTAATTTAACATTTAAAAATTACAACACCAGAGCAAATAAAACAGTGACAGTAAAACTGTACTACAGTAATTTTCATGATTTATGTAATGAAGAGGTGTATGTTGTACGATAAATGTAAAAAGCTTCTTTCAGCTAGCCTCAGCACTGCTATCTGTTATGTTTTGCATTTAAAGTGAATCTCTCCAAGCCCAACAGATGCAGGCATAATTGAGGCCCTTTGTTTACTGAGGCCTCAGTCTAATCAGCTTTAATTATTCCTAACTGGTCATACTGGAAAAGTCAGTAAGGGGTGTTACAGCACAAAAGCAGTCATCTGTTCAACGGTAAACGGTTGAGATTTACTCAACAACCTTGTTGTAAAGGAAAACACGAAAGGCTTTGCCTGAACACCTGAGGAGGGAGCGAATTTTGGATTCCAGATAAATCTGAGATTAAGTGTAGATTTAGGATGGTGAGCTGGGGAGAAGAGTCTGGAGGCTGTAGAGATAAGAACGCTCAGAGACACTTTCATTGAGAGACTAAAGAGATCGATATCGCAGGACAGAACGTAACACTGTGGGATAGCAAACCTCAGCAGTATGTCCAGAAAGATTTGTCAGCATAGATGCCATGTTTAATTTGATACAATGTGATACATATTTAATTGTTGTGTGCTTTAGTACGGATTGTTCAGGAGAAAATAAACCGTATATCTTTGCATTAAAACATGGGTTGTGAAAATTGGACCACTTTAGTTATTACCCCTTTCTGGGTTATAAGAGGTGAATTATATTTGTTAATTGTTGCCATCATGGCTTAACAGATGATTTGCTCAGCTCTAATACGGTTTTATTCATGATTTACAGAGACAGTCTCTTTGTGTTTCATGAATGAGTCAAAGAATTACGTGTCCATTCCTTACACTCTTGTTTCAGTTTACGTCTTATCGAATATGATGTGTGCTCTGACTAAACTCTGAGTATTTGGCAATGGCTACACTAATTGATCCTGACAGCACAATAACTGTGTGACTTTAGAATATTTGACACCAATTGAATTCCAGTTACAACTATGTTTCATTGACTTTGATATTTGTTACAGCCTTATTTTTGGAATAAACTTTATCCCATATTTATCAAAGAATGTGTATACAATGATTTGTTCATTAACCACAGTAGCTTTCAGTTTTGGACAGCAAAGCCCTTCACACTCTTGTGGAAAGGATTTTGGATTGTGTACTCGCATTAAAAGTTTAAAATTGATAAACTTGACATGCTGTGATAGAAATACACAAAAAACCACAGACACCAATCTGACAGATCTGTACATACTGTTTATTACATGTATTGTTATATTGGTGCATATAGATTCTTTTCATGTTTATTTTTTGTGTAAAGTTTCATTGTTACTTAGTCTATACATTTTTAATCTGTTTGGCATCAATGACCGTTTTGTTGGAATGATTAACAAATAAACACCTTCATAAGAGATTTCAGAGCAGATATATCAATATTGGGAATACTATATATTAATATTGAGATACTAAATTGACCTTAAATATTATATCATTCAATGTCATCAAATGGATTTAAGATTGTAAAATGACATCAAACGTTTCACTAGAAAACATTGAGAATTTCTTCCCTGTATAACCCAGTCCTAGCATGTATAACCTTGTGCCTTGTGTGCCTTGCCTGCATCTTATTCCTCAGATCCAAATATCCTAGTTTTGTTTCGTGACTGATTTTCAGCTCCTTCCACAACTGCTCGCTTTAGCTGAGCTGAACTTAAGTGTGATGTTTCTGTGTCTAGGGTGTAGATACCGGTGTTGCGCTGTCACATGCATGCGATGCCAGAGATGATGATGGTGACTGTGGACCCTCAGGCTGGGAAAAGGCCTCACTTCTCTCTCTGTCTCCCTTGATTTCATATGACAAAAGAGTGACCTTATTTGGACAGGCTGCGTTAAAGAGCCTCTTTCTTTGATGTGTTATTTTTGAAGGGTCTAACGAGCGTGTGGCAGGTATGGATTAGAGCGCTGAGGGCAGGGAATGAGAAACTCTCTGCTGCAGGAGGAAGTCGAATGGGAGGCTGTGAGGTGGGGTGGGGTTAGTTTTCTGTCAGCCTGACAGGCAGGGGATAAACAAAGACACTAATTTAGAAACAGACACTGAGTTTGGAAAAGACTTGGAAGGTTGAATATTCTTCATTTCGATATTTTAATGTTAGAGTTACTTAAAGTCAAAGTGTGCAAACTGTTCCATTAGTGTTACCAATTAGAAATGCACCTTAGAATTATAAGATTCTATTTGCGTTTTGACCAGTTTTGAGAAATTGAGGTTTATTGTTTTTGCATTGTAAATACCAAAACTGATAAGTGGAACAAATGACTTTAAAGCATCAGAGTAACAGACACCCAAAAATGTATTCTAAATATGAAATATTAAAATTCGACCTAATTTCTAAAGGTTCTATCTAACAAAACAGAAAATATAACAATGATTTAAGAAATATTTACAATATACAATTTATGTCTTACATATGTGTTTTCATCTATCAAAATGTTATATCTAAGATTTTAATTGTACAGTGTTGCGTCCAGTGAATAAACAATTTATGACTTGGGAGCAGGGAGATAGGAGTTTACGCTGTCATTGATAAGATGGACACAGACATCGCTGCTGCCAGCAGTGTTCATCAAAGTCTGTGGTCGTGCTGAGCATTTTGACAAGAGCCAAGGCTTTAAGAGCTAATCAGAGCTAATGATTGTGGTTACATCTTGTTGTACATCTTCCTAAACTCTATTTAAAACGTTTAAGAGCTATGATTGAATTAAAATTATAAGATGTCCAAATAGGCAGAAATTAATCTGCACGCAAACTTACCTTTGTGGCTCACGGGCTTCTTTCTGCACATCATGATTTCATTAAATCAAGAATAACCAGTGTTTTGAGGACATTTACCTTAGATGACTTGTTGCTCGACGAGGATTTCTTAATCGTTGTCACTTTCAATCTTGAGGAGAAGTAATGCTGAGAGGCCCTCGCGGAGTGAAGAAAAGGTGGAGTTATGAGAATTCTCAGACAGTTGAAGTCTCCAATGGAGTTAAGAGATTTAATCCCAAGCTATTTTTAACACTTTTAATTGGTTAATCATTTCTAAAATTTACAGACCCACGTGGGGACTGACCAATAGTATAGATTTATGAAAAAAAAACAACAAAGACCAAAAGTTGAGTTTTCAACGAGGATTCCGCCCGACAGCGTCGATATTGTAATAGACGTGTTCAGAGGGAACTAAAAATACAAAATAAACAGCTGTCATCATTTCCAAACAGCTTAGAACAAGTTTGGGAATGTGCTTGTGTTACCATCTGCTAATCAATATTGTCATGATTCCTGTGGCTCCAGATTAATTAGTCACATGGTGTTTAGGACTGAAGTGAGTGGCTCAAAAACATCAGCTCCAAAACTGACAGCCAATGAGCAAAGATGGTAACAAGAAAGTTGTGTACTTCCAGATTGACCTGCATCACCAAAAAAAAATACCATCTAGGTATATAGCACATTATTAAGCTGGTAGTTATGCGTAGACCTTGAATTTTCAACAGTGTTAATTCAAAGGAAATGATGTAACACTGCCGAAGAACAAAAGCTTTCTTTGTTTAATATACAAGAAAAAAATTCAAGATAGTTTTAGAATTATTGATGACAGGTTTCACAGTAAAGGCTCTGTAGTCTCTCAATAGTTTAGTAGCTCTCACTTTGACTGATTGAAAGAGCCATTTCCTTAAATATCTGAACAAAAGCCTACAATGGCACACAGTGGGCTAACACAGCTATTTGCAGGTAAACAGCAGTTAGTATAAGAATAGATAAGTGCATAAATTTCCCCCTAAGCTATAGAACAATAGAAGCAAAATTCCTCAGGCTATGTGTATTATACATGTAATTGTGCCCCAGAAAACAGTCCTTACTTTTAAATGCAACTTATTCCTGCCACATACATTGCGTCTAACAATACATTGCCATACATTGTGGCAACATTTGCATTGTACAAAAATGTGTTGCTTCTTAGGTCAGTTCTGTGACTGAATTCTAATTAAACAAAACATCATTACTTATTTTGACATGTTCATTTTACTGAACTTAAGATTCTGGTTAAAATTGTCTTTGCAATATCTTTAATTTCTCATTAATTTACCATTATAACACATATTACCATTATAACATTTTATTATGTTTGAGAATTGTAAGCAACAAATGGCAAATCTCAGCCAATGGCATATCCACAGTAGTTGGTTCCAAGTAGTTGGTCCAAACTGGTTTAGCTGTACTGCCAGCTGGTGGGGATTTTCTGCCACCAGTTTGGACCACTTTATGCTGTTTTTAAAGCTGGTTTTAATTAGATTTTTTCAAGGGGAGATCTTTAAGAAGGTTCCTAAAGGGTTTGGTATGGGCCTTTGCATGACACCTATTGGGTTCTGGGCAGTGTCAGTCATCTTTTGTGATGTTGATGCTAGTGGGCTTAAACAACAGGATTTCCTTGTTGAACCAAGTACTAGACTATTTTTGCATTACTAGAAAGATCATGCTGGTCCACCAGCTAGTCTAGCACTGAACCAGCACTAATTAGCAAAAACAAGCCTTTTCAGATGGGCTTGGTATGGTTGAAATATGAGCTTTGCTCAAAATGTCTGAAGACTGAAGACAGACTAAAGGATCTTCTGCAGTGTTTTCCTGTAGTCAGATAGGTTCAGCCCAGATGCTGAATCAATTCAGCTAGTATTTTACATATCTTGTTAAGTTAATAATAATAATAATAATAATAATAAAAATGGTTGGGGAACATATATGGGCATTTGATCTATGAAAATGGTTTTGTGTTGAAACAGTTTTTGATGCATCTAAACCAAGATAAACATGCTGTTTTCAGTTTGTTTTTTTTGTTTCACAAAACAGCTTTATTTGAAACTACGCTATTTTAAAATACAAGATACAAGACATTACTGTATAATAGGGATCAGATAACTGGCAAAATGAGAATTTCTTTGTCTCACCTAACAAGAGCACCTGAAATTTAAAGCTATATTCTAGTGAGTGCTTAAAGAATTTTCCAAGCTTTATTAAAACCTAATAACTTCATGGTTTTTGTAAATTTCCTTTTCATCCGCATTTCTGCCCACTGAATAAGAGTGTTTTAGACATGGCTGCTGGTCCTGGTTCAGCTTTCTGTACTGTATATATGTAACAGGCCATTATTTTATGTTATGTCAATGTTAAAATACTTTCTCCTGTCAGTTTAATGGTCAGAGTTAACTATACATAAATTATTAGTACTTCCTGAGGAATGGCTTTTAAAGTATTACTTTAAAAAGTATTTGTTTGAGCGGCCCAGAATGTCTGGTTCTGGCTTTTGACCAATGCCATGTATTTAGGTAGGGCTAAATACATCTTAGGGCTAAGATTAAAATTAAATTCATAAAAAAAATAAATTAAAAAAATAATTAAAAATAAATGGTTTGTTTGTGCTAAATTGATGTCAGTTACATAATTTAAATGTGTATTTAGAAACATGATTTGTGCTGAAATAACTTTGTGTAAATTCACCTCCATTTGTTACATTAGCATGTATGTGAAATGCATGAGGATGGGGTGTCTCTATCCTACTGTCTGGGTTTCACACTTTAAACCATCTCACCCACAGAAAGTGCGACACTAATAAGGAGTTCTTACTAAATTAACACCTATGAGGCTCCTGTGCATCCTGTGAAGAAAAGAACCCTCTCACATTCTTTCATCAGTGATTGGCTGATGCATCCTTTTCTCACTCTCTCAAGCTCCACTGCACAGAATGAGGTCCCACAGCCCAGGCTGAGTGCAGCTGTTGTGGGAGACCTAAAAGTAGAACCTCTGTACATCAGCTTTGCAGGCTTCCCGCGGCTCTGTGGACACGACATGCACCCTGAATCCTTCTAGCTGCATATTCAGGAGAGGTTTTCAGCAGGAAAGTGGCGTTTGCCAATCTCTGATGACTCCTGGCTGGGCTGGTGACACCCACATGTTTCTTTCTGTATTGTGTGGACAGGTTGGTAATAAAGAGCTGTTGTGTTCCAAGTGTGTGGTCATCTGTGATGTTTCTATCATAATGAAACAGGGCTGTCACCATTATGAAATTCCTCTGATAAACTGTCAAGCAAATAATAGTGATTAACAATTTAATTGCCTTTGTGAGCTACAGATGTGAATTACAGATGTTTCACAGGGTAGAATGACATAAATAGTAATTTTCTAAATATTGAAACATGTTAAACAGTAACATGCAAATATTTTTCTTCTCTGGGGTGTATTCTATATTTTTAAACTGGCACTTTTTGAACAGTATCCCACCTGAGTAAATTATAGTAAAAATATATACATTTATATAATTTATTGTGCATGCCAAGGCCAGCTCACAAGTAATTCTACACCATGGTAACTCTAAGCATTAAACCTTAGTGTTAATTGTACCCTGTTTTTCTACAGACTTTGTCAATACGTCAGATCATATTGTTTGTTGAAGAAAGGTGTGCTACTACTGCTCAATATGATCAGATTTGAAGTGTTTGCCTCTTACATGATCTCAAGCCATTTCTCAACACCACAGGGACATAGAAACTCTGCCTAGGAGAAGCTTTCTTACTTCTATGCACTGCCTGGGAAGATCCAAGAGATAAATCAACGTTTCGTGAAGATTTAATTTACTTGCTTAAAATTCTAATGTTTGATGGCAATATACAGTTGGAATTTATAGCACAAAGTGATTGTGGTTAAATCAAATAATCACAATTAGATCAAAGGCCCATTAAAGGCCTAGATTACACAATGATGTCATCTACTATAGAACACAGAAAAGAAAACAATAACGCTCGCAAAAACACAATGTTTTCATTGCCATGCAAGCACAAAAATAGCTCTATTATAGCATACAGTGATTCAAGTGGATGCCGTGTGGCTTTTCTAACCTCAAACAACGAGGCAGATTTTTGTCTCTCGCTCGCTCGTGTTGGCTCGGGATTAGAAGAGATCAGAAAGAAACAAAGCATGACAAAGAAATCCTCACAGTCTTACATGCAGCCGAATGCATACGACAATGTCAGAGCAAAGCCAAAACGGAAGTCTTTCTCCTGATGCTAATTTTGATTGACCTGGATCCCATGTGTGTTTTGTCAGTTCTGTAAAGTGATTAGATGGTTGTCATGGCGAAATATTAATTTACTTGACTGATAAAGGTGCTCTCAGAGTGGATGAATCATTCAGAGGGATTAGGGAAATAATCTCTTTTGATTGGTCACAACCACACAGTCAGGGAGGAAGTTAAATCAGAAAAATGCATTAATCCACTTAAGCATGTAATCAGGGGTTCATATGCGCGTGTTTGTTGTTTAATGTGTTTGCCAAAAGCATTTATTTTGTCAACACCAATCAGTTACTGTTGTAACCAATCAGCTTCTTGGGGATGAAAACACAGTATTTTCTCTGTCAGTGTTGTTGTGTGTTTGATTGAAGTTGTGTGATTAATCGGAATTCATATATATATAATAATAGCTTTAAACTTTCTATTGTGTCTCAAACGTTTTTCTGACAGTATATGCCATTGGTTGAGTGATTGCTATCATACATTTGTCACGAATCACACAGGGATCCAAAAGCAGGTACACAGTTTATTCAAGAGACAAAACAAAACAGAAACAGAAAGACAAAAAACAAAAACTAGAGGGTGTAGGAGCCGATCCGGCACAGGCGCTGGCACAGCTGGCAGCGGGAGATCCGGGAGGGTGAGAGGCAGGGCAGGAGAGCAGCTGAGCGGGGACGGGCTGGAGGGGAAGCGGGAGATCCGGGCAGCAACGCGGAGAGCGCAACTGTAACAAAAAATAATAAAACAAGACAGCAAACAAAACAGACAGTCTGAAATCTAGACGAGACGAAACTAAACAAAACGAAACTGACTCGACTAGACTAGACAAGACAAAGGGGTCAGATGGCAAAAACGCAACAAACTGTCCAAACCCGGGATGATCAGACCGAGGTCCTGTCAACATTATGCTGATCTGAGGACTGTATCACAGAGCTGGTTAAACAAACTTAAAGTTACAGGGTAACTTGGGTAACAGAGTCTTTAGGAGCAAGATTATCTGAAATAGTTACCACAAAAACTCATTTAGACTACAGTATTGGACAGTAGGATCTGTCCATGATCAGTTATACAAAAACTATTCAGAGGAAGCTGAATCATTTACATTTGCACATGGCAGATGCTTTTATGCAAAGTGACTTACAGTACAGAGCATTTTCTAAGAATCTAACACTGATCTTGACATCTTTACATGAGATGTAATAAACAGTTTCACTAGTGAACATTATGTGTGTCTGCTACTAATTGCTTCAAACACAATTATCCAAGATTTGATGGCACTAATTTGATGGCAGACGTCAGCAATTTCAATGTGTAGAATTTCAATTGGAACTGCCGATTTTTGTGTACAATATGCATAAAACAGTAGGTGAATGGACTGTGGGCAGCCCATGAGCATGTTGTGTGAGGCTGATACTATACCGATTATTGCTATTGTAAAACTATAGTAAAATTAAATGAGATCTTTGTTATTCTGTATGATAAAAATTTGTTATTCTGAAAGCGGAGGCTTACAACAAATACGTTTTTGTATTAATAATTGTTGCTCTGTGCTATTTTGATGAAACTATCGTTACCATGGTGCATTTAGTTAGAACTGGCAACAGTGAATTATTTTTGTTTTTTGGTTCAATAAATAACACTAAATTTAATTTTTTTTGTGCTGGGGAAAAAATACCAAAACTGTCCTACTGACCCCTTTCCTGCCTTAATTTTTAGTTAATTTTTGTATTTAGCTAGAATCTCACACTTACAAAAAGTGGTATGATGGTAATTTGGTTATTAATACTTTAATATACCATTAGTGTATATTAGCATATCGTATTACCATTATATTTCCGTGGTACTTCAGAGAAAAC
>JAZGTK010011818.1:0-15321 GCA_036877625.1 Ambastaia sidthimunki | reverse complement strand
AGATGTCCTCCACAACTCAACAAGTTTAAACAAAAACTACAAAAACTAAAAAATGGATGTTATAATTGTATATAATTCAGACAGTGTGTGCATATTTGTAAAAATTGAGACATTTTGACAGAAAGTGAGACATTTTACCTCATGTTTTTGTCCAGACAGGAATGTCACACTGCACACATTTGCAAGAGATGAAAAAACAAATGCAAAATGTGTGTCTTTTACAAATGAACTGAGTTGAAACATTGGAGCGTTTTCACTGGTAAAATAAAAGCAGATGGTGCAAAGGGGAGATTTTATTGCCCTGACGATCTGATGTTTCTTTGGCTTGAGACAAAAGCAATAAAGTAAACCCTTCTGACAGAAACCTTTCAGGATGAATTCTGAAACCTAAGGTAGAAAACAATAAAAACATTCACAAAGACATTAATGAAAATGTTTTGTTTGAGTTTGGCTAGCTCCAGAATCTTTTGTTTAACCTCCACTGCTGACTGCATTTGAAAGCAAGCATTTTAAACATAAAACACATAAATCTTTGATATTTTATAAAGAGATACACTGCTATTTATAAAACAGTTATTTTTGGCAATCTAAATTGAGTGGCCAAGCAACGCTTGAAGAGCACATGCATTTAATACAAGATAACTGGAATGATGTCTGTATATCGCCTCATATATGTCGGTATATCACCTCATTTATCTGTGCTTGTGGCGTATGAGATTTTTAGGCAATTTGCTTAACTGATTCCTCTTCATTTTTAGGGCTTTTATGGTAATAGTTAAGATACTTAAAGTCAACATATGTATGGAAATATGAAATACCTGTTTGTACAGGTTAGTCGTGACAGGCTAATATGAATACAGGTGCAGGTTAGCGTGGCTTGGTTCTGATGCCTGCAGGTTATTTCTACATGTTTTTCACGTTGCTCTGACACCACTCAAATTTCTCTGAGCTGAACCTTTGAGAACCTTTAGAAGCTACTACATGATTTTTGCCTATTCTTAATGAAATAAACCACCATGACCGAATATCGTACTTCAAGCTTTACAGTTCATTTTCAGAATTAATTTGCATCTTTAACCTATTTTCAGTCAAAGTCTCCATGGTCCCTTCATTCGGTGTATTATTGAGGAATCCTGGTGCTATGGAAACTGTCTCCTGCACGTACAGTGACCAAACAACTGCCCATCTGGATATCAAGGCCATGCTGTTTACAGCTAAACGCATTGTGTCAGCCAGGCAATCGAATTCCTGCTTCTATAACAAATTCCTCATTAAACAATGCTGGGACCATAGTTATTTGTATGAGGCTCAGACCTTACATTTGATTCCTCTTGGGACAGGAGAGCGTGGTGGCTCTCAAAGCTGCTGATAGGGGTATCAAAGAACTTTAATCTCAAAAACTCATTAAAGTCCCTCTGTTTTGGATTAGCACAGTAAGGTCCTGGACAAAGGAGTCTTTTGACTTTTAAGGACTTTCTGTGACTTCATCTGCCCTCTCTCCTCTCAGATAGCTGCAGTAAATGAAAGTTGGCAAATGTTTCCGTGGTGATTGAGGCCAACAGTGCAGCTCCAGCCCAGAGGAACATGATGAGAGATGATGTCATTGTGAGTAAAACAATCTGAGTCTCGTACAGGGTGTATAAAAGATACATATGGGAAAATCAGCCTCCTGTTACTTCAACAAGCTGATCAGAGGATTGTTGTTACTGATCCAAGTAACACCATGTGAGATGAATTATTTAGAGCTTTTTATCTCCAGCCGTCTCACATCTTTTCTCATGGGTTTCTCCTTGGATTTGCTTTGCCAACATCCATTATCAGATTTTACTAAAGCAAGTGTGAGTCTTTAGTGAGTTGTTATTTCTGTGATTTCTATTATATGCTATGTGATTTTAAAAATTATTCATTTAAAAAACATTGTATTGTGATGCAGCAATTATATGTGATTTTTAAAAATGTTTCCTACTAAACAGTTTTATGTTAGTTTTGTAAACTTTATGCCTTGTGTGTTCTTGTCAGAAATCAATGATCACCCAAATATGCTATACTAAATAATGTTATTTAATGTAATGTAATATAATGTTATTTCATTGATTTGTGTTTTTATTTAAAGTTTAATATTAAAATAATATGACTACTAAATAAACATTTATTTTATCATACTTTAACACATTCTAACAGTTCATTTACTTGGCAAAGATGTTTTGGCAAAGACACACATAATTTTTACTTTTACTCTTATCAGTGAATTAATTAAAATGTTCAAGTTTCATTAAAACATGTCTCCTTTATTCAATGCTTCAACCTAAAATCTGTCATCATTTAGTCATCCTCATATTGTTGCATACATCCAAAAATGTATATTTGTTCTTCTGTAGAACACAAAAAGAGAATATTATTGACAGACAGCCTCAGACTTTATTGAATAGGAAGAAAGTGTAAATATTCTTCAATAAAAATTTTTTTAAATAATTGTCTTGTGTTCCACAGAAGAAAGAAAGCAAATGTGTAAATAATTTCAGAATTTTGTTTTTTGGGTGAACTATACCTTTAAGATCCTGACACGAACAGCAAAAAATCAACTGTATCTTTTCAACACAAAAATATTTATATCATTCAACCTGTCAACACTGAGCACATTTTGGACCACAGAACCTGAATGGTTCACTGTCCCCTTGCTGCTCCCTTAACCAGCAAGAACTCGGCAACCTTGTCTGAGAACAGGATATGAATGGAATAAACCAGGGAAATACAGCTTTAAGATCTCCAGCATCCAACACTGCCTTAGGTCTCAGTAGAGATATCTGACACTCATGTCTTCAGAGTCAGAAGAGCCTCTTCTACAAAAAGAGATAATGCCACTGCCATTTTATTATGGATTCACCATATATGTGAACAGAACAATTTATCTAAATAGGGTGGTAAGAAACACTTTAATTTTCATTTTTATATTTAAAAAATATGAAACAGAACCAATTTAGAAATGGTCACACTTTATATTTTTACTTTCATTAAACTATTTTTTTGTTGCTGCATAAAATGTATTTTTGGCTATATATGTGGCTACATTTTTTGCCATTATAAAACTCAGGGTTTTAGGGTTGGGTAGTTCCTTAAGATAACAGTTAAACATTTTAACTTTGAACAGTATTGCATTTAGCTGGTTGAAGCTTAATTATGATGATTAGCTGGTATATCCAAGTTTTAGCCAAGGTAAACCAGGTTAAGTTTGGTATGATGATGGATGATGGATTGAAAATGACCATTTTTATGCATAAATGTCACCAGAAATGATTACAGCTGATGGACTTTTCAAGCTTATTGAAATCTTGTCATCATTAATCAGAGTTCTAACTTATAAATGACCACACACAAATGATGTAATGTCTTTGACAAAGGAAAATTAGCTGTGTTTGTTTGTAACAGCATGATGACTGTTTAAATCCAGTCAGAACGTGCTTAGCGTCATTCCGGCTTTTAATCTTTTAAACCTTTCTGTAATCCCATAGTCAGGAAGTATTGGTCTCATTATAGTTATTTTCACACCACAGATGGTTTCATTTAGCAATGTTATATTTCACTCTGATTTGTTATAGTTATTTGAGCCACAGGCTAACAGCAATATACTCATATAATATACCCATATTCAATGCCATATTCAAAGTCATTTGCTACAGTAGCTAGGCCAAAGAAAAACTGGCCATCATAATTTGTATTATCTCATATAGATGTTAGCATGGCAGTGCTACTTATCCTGCTGTAGCTATGCTACAATGTTCAACATGTCTGAGAAAAAAAGAAATTAAATTACTTTTACCACACTGGCAGTTTGCTAACAGCTCTATCAGTTCAGTGTATATGTCCCTGTTGAAACTGACATGCTTGCGATTTCTCTTCAGTAGATAGTTATAATTTTACAAAAGTAAAACTGTAGACATACCTTTTGTCTAATAATATAAGGAAACGTGGCAGAAAATAAGTCAAACATATGATAGAAACCCCCGGTGCTCTTTTACCCTGACTTAGCAGTACTGCAGTCAGCTAGCCACAGTCTTTTTCCAATTACAGTAATCACTGCACAGAAGTAACTAACATTTTAAATGGCCAGGGATCATTTGGACAGAACAGCTAAACGCACATACGTTGCATGCATTGACTGTGGTCAAGAGTGGTTATGGTAAATCTCAAACCTACCATTAGAACATGTCTGGTTTTCTACTCAAAAGAGCCTTTGCTCACTTGGCATGTGCCAATATGTAATTTTAATGGCACAATCCATTTCATCAGCAGTAATGAATGGAACATCAGATACATTTGGAAAAGCACTTTGCACTTAGTAGGACACTGCTATATTACTGCTGTATTACTACTGTTGTGTCATTACTGTACTGTCTGTATATGTCTGTATATGAAGACATGACAGTACATGGTAAATAATAAATGCTGATAAGATTTTTTTTTTTTCACTTTTTCTTGGTAAATATTTAATCATATAGAATCTTTGTAATCTTTGTATTACGTATTGGTCGTATGATATAGCCTTTATAGTACCAACGATGCAATATGACAATGTGAGACTGACAGTGATTTTAAAACTGCAATTCGTAACTTCAAGAATAAAAACAGACAAAAAAAACATAACGGATTGGTCTATTTTCTTACCTTATCACAATTCGCAAAGGTAAATTCATAATAATGATTTATAATTTGAAGATTCGATTTCACTTTGTAAACGTAAGTTTGGCTTCAACAGATGTAAATAAAAGAATGTAAAGGAACCTGCAGTTTTATGTTTCAAACAGATATTCAAACAGAGAGTTATTTTTATTATTTTAAATCTGTTTATATTGAATATAAAAAATGTACATCTGACCAAACAAATGATCTAAACCGCAATACGAAGGTTTTTCTCGGGGCAACAAGGACCTCTAGTGGTGGACATTTGAAATGACTGCTAAAGGTGTTCGTAGGTTTCACCTGTTGCCACGGAGCATCGTCTTTTTATGCAGTTTAATATATTCATATACATAGGATTTCATATAAACGCAAAACATTTGCATTAGAACGTAAAATGACAATGTTGATGTAGATTTTAATCAAAATTTCTTTCCTCAAAGACCTTATCAATTAAATTGATCAAAATAAAAATATTAATGAAAGTCAATAGAGTATTGTATTGTCTTTCTAAGTACAGTAATGTACAGTTAAAAAGTGTTAAAAATAAGGGACAACATTTCCCAGAATGCTATATTATAATCCACAGGAAGTTACAGTAACTTCAAAAAACATTGTACAATTGTTTAACTTCAACTCTTGACAGCTACACTGGAAAGAGATACACCATTTCACAATGAAGTTGCTGTTTGGTATTACTTTGTTATCAGCCATTGCTGTTGCCTATTTCATCTACATCCCACTGCCTGGGCAAATTTCAGAGCCATGGAAACTGATGATGTTGGATGAAACATTTCAGGGATTTGTGTGGATGGTGAGTACCTCATTTAAACATTCAAATAGGTGGTTTGGAAAAAGGACAGATTTGATTGGCTGATTATGATGTGTAACTTAAAGTCATTGTTTTAACATGACCAAAGTAACAACAATAACACAAGTTTGTTTTTATCTTTATACTTCAGTGGAACTAATTAACTATGCAATGATTTTTGCTTATAGGACATCAAAGCTAATAAGGGTTACTACAATAATATGTAACAATAGAGAACATGCAGCTTTGGCTAATAATAAAGCAACATCTGTTTTTGAAGAGACATGTGACAAATGACCCCGATCAGCCTGTTCTGATAAACTCTGACCAACTTGGCAGAGCCACAAATGATGCCCAGGGACAAGATGTAATGCACCCTGCTCAGGGTATGGAGAATTTTGAGTCACCATTCATTCATGTGATTATGGTATATATTTTTTCTCTCAATAGATTGGAACAGACGACAGTGTCTCTGTGAAATTCAAAGTTTAGGTCCCTGTTCTCCAGGCTTTAGACTTCAACACAGCTTCCAATCAGCAGAACCAAAATGTTCCCATCTTATATTGTGAACTAATGGCTTGTTTCTGGTTGGAGTCTATCCAGGTGCCGACCTTGACCTCATTTACTTCCTTTCTTATTAATAACCACACAGCCCAGGACCAAACAAGACTGTTGTTCCAGTAACTGGGTCTCCCAGCATCTTAAAGGAGGTACCAGCATTATTGGATGCAAGAGCTGCACTGTTACTTGCGGATGAGGAGGTTTTGCATATGGTGCCGCATGCATACATTCTGAACAGTGAGCATGATGTCTTGAGGGATGATGGGATCATGTATGCACACAGGCTGGAGCTGGCTGTCACAAATGACCATTATGAAGATGGTTTCCATGGATGTGTAAGATTTGGATTCTGGCCCATTAGCTTTGTTCATTACGGACTGCAGCTGAGCTGTTATCATTTGTGATTTGACTCAATTTTTTAGATGGGGTGAAGTGGTTTACAGACTCATTTTAATTAGGCATGAGTTTTGTAAATAATGCTCTGGCATCATTAGAAATTATTATTGCTTTCAGGTTATTTATATACAGTGTGGTCTTTTACAAATGATCCATTCAAGTGTGTGCTTATTTAAACTCACTTTTTAGTTCTATTCTTGTCAATTTAAATGATGCTTCCATTTTTGTGCATCTAGTGTTATCAACAAAGCTGTATCTCACAATGAAATACATAATACTTTTGTTGGACTTCCAGTTTACTCCAAAATTTGTAGTAAATTTATACTGTGAAACATACCAGTCAAACCAGTTGGAATTTAATATTTCATATATTTCATCTACTAATCTTTGAAAAATAAAATGGCTATAATTTTTGACTGACACTAAAACAACTCAGCTGTTTTTGTGTTACTTTCATAAGTATGTTAATGAGAATGGAGTTCTATGATAAGGGTTTGGTGGAAGTGAACATAAATAGTACTGAGCCGAAGCTACATTAATGGAAAAATAAAATATATTACAAAAAACTGGGTATAAGGGTTTTCTTTAAAACCTGTAATTTTAGACATTTTTTGAGATCCTGCAATAACTATCAATACAGTTACAATGTGGCCCTCTAGCGGCCAAAGTGATAAAGTAACTGAGCAGAGTGCACTAAAACGCAAGCCACGTTTACCAAAAGAGTAACAGTCAAGCAATTTGTGCAGGGTTAAACCTAATACACACAAAACATGACACGACACACTTTGTTTTGAAAAACAAGAAATAAAAAACTATAATTTATTTTGTTGCTTGTTGCAATTGTCATAAATGTGGCAGTGAACAAACCATCAATAAGAGGTTCTCGTTCTCCAAGAATTCAAAATCAAGACACTATAATCTAAGTTCAAGTAATGACCATTGAAAAGCAAAAAGAGGAAAATAACAACACTACCAAACTATAGGATTTCAAAGTACAACACAATATCCCACTAAGATCCAAGACTTGACTAAAATTTTCAATATTTGGTCAAAGCCCTACTGATAGTGTTTTCAAGCATATTTTTAGATACTGATGACGCACTGCCTACTCGATTTCATTATATAAGACATTAAACAGTGCAGGGTAACAGTAAAGATGTTCTCTGACCTTTCTCAACATGTTTTTCTAGTTTTGGTCCCTAGATCAGGAATCACAACTGCAAGACAACACGACTAATTGGAGCCTTATACTGAGGCATCAACAGGTGCTAAAAAGGTGCTCATGGAAATGTTTAAATGAAAACCATTTTAAAAATACACGTTTACAGTTTCAGCAAAACAAATATGATGCCTTTTTCTGAGTAAAGGGTTTAAACATAATTGTTCATGAATGATTCTCATATTGCTTGAAAAACATCACTGCTATAAATACATTCGCAGGCAACATACTGAACACAATTACATTCAGGTGTTTTAGAAATCTTTGTAGATATTGTACTGTTAAGTACCAGCTCTGGCAAAACTAACAACAGTGGAGGTGAAATTAATCAGCTGGCTAGACACATGAACTTTAATAAATGTAAAAATACTATTTCTTTAAAGGTGGAGAAACATATTTGTGCTTCACCTCTATGAAATCAAAACCTCCTGCTACAACACATGCAGAGTTTAAACTCGATCATCTGGGCAGCCATTCTTTCAAACATTCAACATTTTTCTAAACATTAATTTTTAAAAAAGTGACACGGCACTACCTGAATAGGTGAGGCTATATCAACTCACACAGAGAACTAAGGTTCCATCTATTGAACAAAAATATATACATTTATCTCCTGACTGGAATACACTAACCAAAATTTAACAGTTGTACAAAATGGGATAACGCAAGACGTGATGTCAACTAGTACAAGGTTTTATACCATTATCACTATTGGGACTAAGTGCTACATTTTTTACCATGAATATATTATTGTTTTTGTGTGAGACTTCTGGTACATAACACAGATAATGTATAACTGTGTGCAATTTTACCCTCAATGAACATTTTGAAGCAACATGTATTTTAAAATACGTTTGAGTCATCACAACAAAATGTCACAGCAGACTGTAACTAAATTTCAGCATGTTAATTAACTAACAGCTTTGGGACTGTTTATGATGAGTTACACTGTTAGCTGATTGATCAACCAAAAACTCTTCTTAAGGTGAAGGTTACTGAACATTGACATTTGTTAATATGACTTATAATTTCACCATGTTTAGTTCTGTGTACATATAACAGCCACAAAGAGAAGTTAGCAGTTCCTTCAAAACAGAAACAACTAAAAATGTCATAACACTTAGCTTCACAGTAACTTCATTACAGCAGTGTGTGTGATGGTAGGAGCTGAACATGAAAATTACAGACAAGAGTTTTGGTAAACATTTCTGTCAGACTAAACTAGGAATCAACCATGGCGGCTTTAAAGTTGCACCCTCTCAGGAGAGAGATATCAGTAGCAGGGCAGCTATCAACAGTCAAAATGCATTTCAAGAGCATCCTCAAAATTTTGGTCCTCATCAGCACTGGAAGAGAGGAAAGAGGCCATAGGGGAGCCTGCAGAAAGGCTGAGAACTCCAGTGTTGGAGCCAGCATTTCTAACTGAAATACTGGTGAGGTTGATGCCCAAAGTGAGCCTCGTCTGCTCCAGAGCTTTCTCCGGCACGGCAAACGCCTCCAGCTTCTTCTCTCCGTTAGCCATGTATGAGTTTTGACAGCCCCTGCAGATGCAGTCCAAACAGGCCTTTCGGTTGGAGTAGCAGGGACATCTCTGACCCCTGCAGGTAAGAACACTTGGATTCTGAGTTGCTCTCCCGCATTTGCAACCCTTCTTCTCTTGTGTCTTTTTGTATACAACTTTGGTGGGCTGTCCTGGTAACATATTAGCAGGGAGCACCCTGTCCCTCGCCTTGCCTCTTGACTTGGGGGCAGCCACTTTACTCTTAGACTGAACCTTCTTATTACCCAGTTCTGTATTTACCTGTATGTTCTTAGTCAAATCCAACACGGCCTTGTTGACCTTCAGGACGCCTCCATTAGCGACCACAACAGCAGGTGACGAGGGGGCCTTAGGTTCACACGCTGCCTTCGGTGATGCTGTGGCTGCTACTGAGGGCCTCTGGATGAGGCTAGCGATGGGCAGAGGCTGGAGCATCTCACTGTCACTCTCAGAGCGAGAACGCTTTCGACTCAGTTGCACTTTCCTGTGGGACGCAGCCAGACACGACATGCCCATCTGAGGCTGCTGTGGGTTGCCTGGTGCAAGGGCACCGCTCGCCTGGGACTGCGATGACTGCTGACATGGCTCTGCTGCTGTTTTAGTCTGTCCACACGATACTGCAGGCTTGTGCTGTTTGGCACGAGTGCGGTCTTTGCTCACAATGTCCGATTCAGGGCTCTCCAAAATGCTTGTTTTCCTAACAGATGGCAGCTTATTGCCACTCACCTGATTCACATTGCTGTCTGGGCCTTTTACAGTGTCTGTGTTTAGTTCTTTAGAATTTAGAGGTTCACACACAGTGACAGTGGCTGGCTTGGGTGCCTCTAGTTTAGTTTCTGCCAAAGGTTTGTCCACTAAATGTTCACAGCCTGTCATGTTCATGTAAGCAGACGTTTTGGAGGTGTCTGTCTCTGTTTTAAGGAGAGAAGTTTTCAAAGCGTCTTTGACAGGGCTGAGGGCATCATTAACGCTGATCTGTTCCTGTTCTTCTTTTACACCTAACACTTCCTCCAACATCTTCTTCACCTCAGGATAACCTTTGACCCCCAAGGCGCTCGGCTCAGTTGTGATGCACACCGAGACGTACTCGCAGAGATTCCTATAGCAGTCAACCAGTATTTTAAGCTGCTTATTCTCTGCAAATTGCTCGTAGTCTTTACACCAGCTGCACGATGGCTTCAATAGCATCTTTTTGCCTTTGCAACCTTTGCAAACATAGTGCTGGCAGGACGAATTTTGAGGAGCGATTGGATCCTGAAGCAAATTCCCTAGACAAAAACAAACGCAATTTGTTTATTTAAACAAACAACAGTACAACCCATACAGTCATTTAATGATACTTACCACATGCCAGGCAGGAGAGAGAGTCTCTGAAGAAGATCAGTACGTTAAACAATCCACCGTACGATGCAGGATTTTGCGCATCGCACTGCAGGAGAGAGCGACACGCCGACACGTACAGCGCGGTGGCGTTTACCGGGTTCATCTTAGCGACTTCAGTCAATAACACGGCGAGAGTAGCGGGCTGATCGGCTATGCAGAGCGAGGCCGCTGCTTGTCCACGAAATAAAGGAGATTCCCAATGCAGAATAGCTGTGAGAATACAATCAACCAGGCTTCACCCAACTCCACAAACAAAGAGTGCAAGATGACATGACTCGCAAACGGGAATCCCGGTTTGATGCCTCTTAACATGTCAACACTTCATTTGTTACAGTTGTTGATCACTCGGTGAAAACAAGCTCTTGTATAGGTTCTTACAGCGTTTAATCGCAGGTTATAGTCTAAACTCAATTCTTACTTTTCACGTGTGAGACCCTCATTACCCCAAATTGCGGAGGGCTGTTGTTTTGTGATTAAACACGCACGATAAAGATGTTAAACAGCATCTTTACTTCACAACACAACAGGCCTCGCGATTCACTGCCGTTAGCACGAGATTGCAGCTCGACTTGTTATCAGTGCGAAATAATATATGAAATAATTAAAAAAAGAAAACCCATATATTACAATCCTTAAAAAAGTCCAGGTCTGTGACAGCGCTTAGATGTGGACCTGGGTCGAACAACAGACAACACAATTCGCTAAACGCTTGTTAGCTCGTTTGCTAGCTAATATTGTGAACACTTTTCTTCGTGTTTTGTAATATGGGCGCGCTTTTCTTTCACTGATCAGTCCAATAATCTCCCGTTTAAGGGATACGTCTGTATAGCATTTAGTTCAGTTCTCTCCACAACACAATTCCACAAGAGCAATGGTTGTTGTTCCACTGTTAACTTTTGCATCCTAAGAGACAATACCAAACATGAGTAAAGAGCGCCTCAATTCAAACACGGGCTGCTGTGACTACTGCCCCCTTTTGACTGACTGTATAAATTACACGCAACCTTTGGAGATCCTGAAGCAGGAGGTTTTTTGAGGTACATTCCTAGATCATTACTGTTACAATGGAATCTGTTCCAAAATTGTATCATTAGCAAAAAATAAAGAAATTTTGTTCTATTTTTATATTATTAGAATATTTATTCTGTCCACATGTTCACGTAATGTGTTTTTTTTGGGATCTTGCAAAAATTTGTTACTAAAAATTTTTACTACAAATGTGTTAAATTAATAAAAATCACAGTAAATTGCAAAACTGAAATAACACAATGGGAGTATTTTAACAGAGTCTGTAACACAGTAACGCAAAAAACTGTGTGGTTATGTAATACACTGTGTAATAAGAATTTGAACATTTGGCATTATCCAATAAATGGCGATTACCAATGTTGTCTCAATTTCAACCTAAATCCTGCATATTTCTCTGTTAATTTTGCAGGAAAGAAACGAAAAAATCCTCAAACGTCAGGAATCTGCTGTAATCTCGGTAAATGTTGTTTATAATTTTTGACATTTATTATTAACTACATTTCTCAAGTTTGCTAAACTACGCACATCTCCACAGTAATTGGTTCTCTTAGTCACACCCGCTCCAATAAGCACGCTGTAAAAAGTTGATGGTTGTTGTGATTGGCTAAAGACACGGACTGGTTCCTCAACGCATGCAGCCCTGTGACCTCCGTAGCAGGAATGGCGACTTACACGTTAATGCGAAGTGGTCTAGGACTATTAAATGGTCTAAACATTTAAAACATTCCAATGGGGCAGTTGCAGGGGCAATTACCCAGTCGAAAAAGCTGTAAAATGCAGGATGGTAAATAGCCAAATGTCTGTGCAGGAGAGAATATAGAAAAAGAGGCAGCGCTTGCTAGAGGAGGACAGATGAGAATAGATGCTCAGCACAAAAGGGTTGAATAATTGCAAAATCCTGCATTTAAAATCATGGGTGTTGAAGACTGATTATGAATAATTGTTTAGGGTAAACTGACAGCGAGAGAGAGAGAGAGAGAGAGTGGAGCTTTTGCTCGACCCAGATTCATTCGTGGAATATAAGCATGTCTGTTGAACATCGTTGTGCTAACTTTGGCATGCAGGCAGATCATAATAAGGTCTGTAAACTGCATACAGTATGAAAACGTTGTCATTGTTATTGGAGATCTGTTGTTTTCAAATCACAAATGTTTACAGATACAACATTGTGTGTATCGTTTTTACTTGCTCTTCTTTATGTGTGTTTGCAAAACATTCATAGAAGGTAAAGAAAGAAAATGTTGTGATGTAACAGGCACGGCTCAGGAGTATGGAGGCATCATCAGACATGGAGCCAAACTGCTGTTTGCGTATGCAGAGGAGACAATTCCAGAAATCACTGTCATCACTAGGAAGGTGGAAAGCAGATGAAGGGGAGCGTATGGGGTTGGGGTCTTAACTTGCTTGTGTACTAAATACTGTCTCCGCCTGTAGGCTTATGAAGGTGCTTATGATGTGATGAGCTCCAAACATTTAAGGGGAGATGCTTGGCTAACTGCTGAAGTTGCAGTGATGGGTGCAAAGGTAAACCTGAAAACTTATTGAGTGACAAGGCTAAAGCGAACATCTAAAAAAATAGCTTTCCACAGGAGGCATTTGACAGCATAGAGATCCAAAGATCTAAATCCCAGGATAATTTTGGCTAAATCAGTTTTTGTGTATTAACAAATAGCATTATTTCAATCCATGAATATTGATGCCACATATAAAACATTTGTTATAGCAGGCATTAATAAAAGTTAAATGCTTTATCTTGTAACCACAAACACAGTGTCACAACACTGAGACATGCCTGGTATTGCTGATGATATACAGTTACACTAAAGCAATTATCACTATGCTTTGTTAATTTTCCTTCTGCTGGTTTCATTTTGATGCTGGAGTCTCAAACACTGAGCTGAATAACAGATGGTGCACAGACACATGTCCTCAACATTCATGATCATTTATAGCCTTACATTGCCTTCAGTTCAATATTTTTTAAATGAAACTTTAATGAAGAATTAAACTCTTGGTCAAGCAGTTAAAGTCATGATTTAGTGACATGTTGAATCATGCTATTAATGTAATAATGTCAAATTTATTTTTAAGGGTGCCGTTCAAATCATCTTCAGAAAAAGGAGAACCAAGCTGAGGCTGAATACATTGAGAAGTTTTCCAACCCCTTCCCGGCTGCTGTCAGAGGTGCACAGACTCATGAATGATCTGAACTGGGCCATTTGATTGCAGAACATAAAACACTACATTGAACTGTTGCTCAGTTTCTGATCTTCTGATATTTATAGGTATCTGGTTTTAATACACAGGCTTTGTGGACTACTACACGCAACTACACGCAAGAGGATCTGTAGAGACCTTGAGGTTCTTGCCAGCAAGACACAAACGAATCCCTGGAAAAAACATGCTAACATTCCCTTGTGAATCTTTGCTTGATGCTGCTTTCACAGCACTTCACAACATCTGTGGTTACTTTTAGAAAAAGACTGAAGAAAATCCATGTTTTCTACATGGTTTGTTGTGCTTAACTACATAATTTATACAGGTAAAGAGTTATGTAAACATAAAAAAAAAAATCAATAAAACACTCCTGCAGTTCATGATTACATATTTATTTTTTTCTGAAAAAGGGACTTTTTTCCCGTAAGTTCACTGAAGAAAAGTTTAGAACAGTTTTCCATTAAAAGGGAAAGTAGTACATCATTTCTAGGTTGTACAAAAGAAAGCATTTTATATTGAAAATGTACAATTTACAGATACACTAGGAAAACTAACCAGGGCTCAGGGTGGAAGTAATGACAGTCATGGCAACACTGATGTTGTGAACAGTATGACGTTTCATTTTTTGAGAGCACAGGACCATAAAGCACTTAAACTGAGGCCTTCGGTGTCACAATACTTGAATTGGGCCTCTCTGGAGACATGACAGTATCTGCTGTTGATCCAGATCAAAGCTACTGACAAATACCCTTGTTTTATAAACAATGCATGTTCAGATAGAACTATATAGACATTTCACACAAATATACCTCACTTCATTGAAAACTAAATCTAAAATATAAAGAACTGACCATTCATATTATTTTGCAATCCAAAATACACACAGTGTAATGTTTTTTTTCAGGACATTACACAACTGCATAACACTGTATGCAGAGATCTTGGGCATGTTTTTGACAATATAAACTGGGTTTTCAATATTCTGAACATTTCCCACAACTGTTAAAAAACACCTAAAATGTAAATTTAGGCAAAAATGAGGATTTACCCACATTTACTACTGACTGTTGTTTTGGGAGGAAGAGACTGTTGGTTGACCCGCTAGCAAAAGCAATTGTGATCTAACTGTACAGGGAATCTACACAGTAGGATGGATGAATACAAATATGTACACCTTTAACATGGAACCAGACTTTGTTACATGATCAGTCTGTAGCACAATGTAGATGCCTTCCAGTGTGATTTCAATGAGCTGGCTGAAATAAACTGCTAATTGTTCATCGTATCTGATATGATTGGATGACTGGACTGCATCAGTTAAAACGGATGAATGAACACTCCTCTGTTTGATAAAAGAGAAAGATTGAGGGTTTGTGGAAAGTTTTCTCCAGGATGACTCAAACAGGACACCAGTGCTTCCACTGTAGTTTATGTCTTTGTGAATGTCTCTTCAGCCGTGCTTTCAATCCTCTCACTTGCTTATTTCCTTCT
>JAZGTK010011817.1:0-15322 GCA_036877625.1 Ambastaia sidthimunki | reverse complement strand
GGAACATTCTCTGGTTGCAGGGCACGCTAGCGGAGCGGATCAGAGCGGGTGGAGCAGGTGTGCCGGCCTTCTTTACCGCCACAGGCTACGGAACGCTGATCCAGGAGGGCGGCTCTCCTATCAAATACAATGCAGACGGAACCATCGCCATCGCCAGTGAACCCAGAGAGGTCAGCGCTACACATCTCCCAGTCTGACTGGGATTAACAATATTACAGCTAATGTGTATAAATAGCAACACCTGGGTCATGGGTTCGAATCCCAGGGAATGCATATAATGATAACATGTAAAACCTGTAGCATCTTTAAATGTACTGAATGTCGATTTGGATAAAAGCCAAATGCATTAAAATGTAAAATGGATACTGGTTTTTCAGGTCAGACAATTCTGCCTGTCTTGTTTTAGGTGCGTGATTTTAACGGCAGGCATTTCATCATGGAGAAAGCCATCACAGGTGACTTCGCCCTTGTCAAAGCCTGGAAAGCAGACAGAGCAGGAAATGTTATCTTCAGGTACCCACATGTTCTCCACTGCATTCTCTTTGTCAGGTGATTCAGACCCACTTCAGGGAAAACGAAAGGGAAGTTTTCCTTTAACTATTAAGTTTCAAATCACATGTTCACTGGTGTGGTTGGTGCTTTGCCCAAACCTGAAAATAACTCAGAATCTCTCACCTGCTGTTTCCATTTAACACAAGCCCACAGGCGACACCGCCTCACTGTGCAAGGCAACCGGGAGCATAAACAGAACCTTTGTTTCAACCATATTTTAAACACAGCAGATAAGGCAAGCAGTTAAAATAACTGTAATTTCAAACCCAGACAGCCTACATAAAATATTGTTATTATAAAGCAGCTGTGTGTTGGTGGACAGTGGTAATGATGTTGTTACATTGCATTTAAAAACAGTAGATACAAAGATAAGTTATAAACACATATATGAAATATGATTGTACTAATTTACATTTCTGACGCAACGCAACATGCAATATTTTGTTTTACCACAAGGACGCGCTGTTTCTTTTCTGTAAAACAAAAATAAACTTGCTTTGCTTGAATTGCTATGGTTGAAATATGAAGTTTATTTAGGAAAATGAGTTTACATCATTTTACATTTTACATAAAAGATTTTACATCAATGATACAATGCAAACAGTCCCAACAATCAACTGCACATGTTTGATGTTGCAAATGTTTAGTTGCTTTTATTTTTTTCATCAGAAAAACAGCACAAAACTTTAACCAGCCAATGTGCAAGGCAGCCAAGATCACAATAGTGGAGGTGAGTCTATATCACATTCTGCTATTACATTCTATATTGTAATTCACCTTATGGCTAAAACCATATATATATAGTTTCTGAGATACTGTATAGCTCTTGTGACAGCTTCCCCATGTGACAACTGATCCTGGTCTTCTCTAGGTCATGTGATCCATCCTGTGAATTCAATTCCCCAGTATCAATCCCTCCTGTCTCTTATTTCATCGTTGTTTTTTACATAAACAAAATTAGTTGGTTTCATCTGGATCTTTGAAGTTTTTGTTTCATATTCGCCCCTGTTTCATTTCCTTTTTAGTGGGAGCCTTTTTCAAACACTTGTCTGCATATCAAATATGCTTTTATCTGAGCCTTTGTTCAAAACACGCTCATGCGAACAAAAGACTTATCAAAACGCATTTTCAGTTTCCGCGAACGACTCCATTAATTAATCTGGTTTTCCAGGAGCCTCATTCTCTTCCTGCAGGCTCGAATCGAAACGGTTTACTGTAAAATCACTGTTGAAAACAAGCACTTCTTTCAGCAGATATTTCTAACTAGTCTTCACTAGTCTTACAGTATGATCTAGAAGAAAGATCAGCCAGATTCTTTAATCGTCAGTCACATCATATTCTATCAGCACATTAGAGTTTTATTAGTTTGCCTTCTGAACTTTATGGTAGTTTAACAGCAATACAAGCTGTTATTACTGCCCAGTATCATCAGGCAGTGTGGTTATAGCAGTGTTATAAAGATAAGCTTATCTGTTCATTGGGCATGCAGTAATTGTCACAGGCCTCATTCTGTGTTTGTGCACCTGGTAAAAGTGCAGCCTCCTACTTGCTTTATGTTTAATATCCCTCGCTGGTGGGATGCTCTTCCAAACTCTATTTGGTCTGCCGCATCTCCTAATACATTAAAATAACTGCTAAAAAACAGTCCCTTCCATAAATACCTGACACATGCATAACTATTATATTTAAATAAATACCCTTTCCCCTCTCTCCCCACCAGCACCACATCTAGCATTGAAATATTGTACTTCTGGTAAAATTGTATCCATGTATGGCTGATGTTTATATGTATGGCTGATGTTTATTGCCATGTATGGCTGATGTTTATTGATGTTTATTGCTGATGTTTATCGTTTTTGATTTTTCGCTTCTGTGTTCTCCTCACGTTGTAAGTCACTTTGGATAAAAGCATCTGCTAAACACCTAAATGTAAATGGTAATGAAAGCTGTCCCGCTAGGAAAATGAAGCCGTTGGCTGAGTGCTGAGCTGCCGTGTGTGTTGTGATCTGACTCGGTTTGACTGGTTAAGATGGTTTTGGCAGAAACTCTTCAGCTTTCACAGCAGGGGTCCAGAATAAGGATATTTTGTCAGAGGAAGTTTTAGAAAACAGGTGACTTGTTTAATACAGGTGACGTGTCCATGTCATTTAAGTATTTTTCCAGCACATCTGTTTAAAAACTGGGGAAAATGTTTAATGTCCTTTCTGGTTTATATAGCTGTAGTGGTGTTCATAAGTGGTGTTTCACTGAAACTTCAGTGAAAATGTTTTCAGATTTTAACCTGGAAATAAATAGTTTTAATAAATTAAGATTTTAAAATGTATTATATTAAAATATAAGTTATTGTAAATTTGATGTAAAATGAATAATGCATGTGTAGGGTTCTGCACTAATCACTAGTTGTCTAATCCAATGAGCAAGTTTGTGGCATTGACTATTTTAAGTGTTTTACACAGCAGGTCAGATTTGTTTGCCTTCATAAAGAATAAGATGCTTGGTCACGTACCTGCCGCCTTTAAAGCAAAACAGCACATACCGAATACTAAGAAATGTTCATTTCTTACAGAAAATTCATGTAGATCTTTCAGAAAAGCTTTCGATTTAAGTTGTTGCGCTTGGAAAAATTGCAAGGTAGAAAACTCCAACATATATTAAATGTTTTTTTTTCGTTTTATGTTATTTAGCTGTGAAGTGCTTTAATTTATTGCTCTGTGTAACATTTTCTTTACATTTTATCAGATTTTCACTCTAAAATATCGAAGGCCATGTTGCTGTAGCTGAGAGGATGGGAGACAGTGTTTCATGATCACACAGATATAATCTGCCAAAAGCAGCAGCCATGTTGAATTATTTCCTCACAATTAGCTGTCTGATGAAGCTTGCCAATGGCTTAATGTTTGCAGAGAAACGTCCCTGTTGCTTGTCAAAGGCAGGCGCTGAACATACTGATAGCTAAAGCATGTGACTGCGGAAAACAGCCACCTCAGTTTCTGTCTAAAACACACAGCACTCAGTGTGTCCGTATTAACATGATATCTGATGTGTTCGGATAGTTCCTATTTTCCTCTTAATGTGAATTAAACAACCATTGTTATTAACTAAAGGAAATGCACATGCAGAGGAAAACGTAATAATAATGGAACAGGTGAAAAATAATCGATTTGCCCTGGTGGTTGCCAGGCAACGGAAGCTTTCACAGGAGAACTGTGGCATATTCCAGTTATCCTGTAATCACAGGTACAATGTCCCAAAGAATTGTGGGATTCAAGGGCAGTTGGTTTAGCAAGGCCTTATTTGCTAGTCACATCTTATGTAGCAAACGACCTGTGTTTTTCGTTGAAATAGGTTGCGTAAAATGGGTTTTTCAGAATGAGGCTAATTGGTTATTGATGAAATTGTCCTCAAAGGTTTTATCTCTCCTCCTACTCTGTCGAATTTCAAAACGCTGATTATCTTTTCGGTGTGTTGCACATAAATTAGCAATGCAACAGCTGTGGTGTTGTAAACCAGAACAGGAATATAGTAAAATGCGAGGCCAAATTGTATTGTTAAATTGTAGGCCATTTTAATTAAACAACCACATGTAGGGTATTTGCTGGTCTGCGTAGGAACATTTATCTCTATATCTCTATCCTCCTGTTATCGAATCTAAAGAGGAATAGGGACTGGAAAAGGTCCTTTAAATCAAACCAAACTGTGGTTCATGTGCAGAAGTGATGGTTAGAGCTGTTAGTTAACTAGTTTATTATAATAGTGCATCTGAAAGGCTGAATTCAATTTCTCAAGGATTTTTGAAAATGTGCTACGTGTCAATACATATACAGTGATTTTTAAAACATCCCTGTATTTTCAGAGGTTTACCTCAAGGTCCACTTGAGTGAAGTGGTAATTGTATTTAGCTTCAGGTTGACGGCCCTTTAAGGTGTTTGCTTCTGATAGACCCAGTTTCCTCTCGGTTTAACATAGTCACACTGAGTAGAAACCAGCCTCAAAAGAAAACCATCTGGAGAGGTGCACAAGAAAAAACAGACTTTCTCAGGATTTAAAAATAGACAAAACTGGCACTACTATAAAAATGTCTTCATTATTTTCATGCATACCTTGTTTTATTTTAGAAATGTCACATACAGCTTGCTCAGTTGTTCATTGGATGTTTGCGTTTGTTTGTATCAAGCTTAGTGACACAACGCTGTTTGGGAAGATTAGCGTTTATTTGTACAGCAGCTGTTGCCCTTTTTAACGACGCTTCATATGAAGTAAATGGAGAAAATGAACTCAATCATTTTTAGATACCTGCCTAATTGGACACAGTTTATAGCATACACTCACCAAAATGCCCCATATTGAGATGCCGGCTGTTTCGTAACAACGTGCCCATCAGCTTCTGCACATTTAACAGGCTTTGACAAGGCTCACGATCCAAAAAAAGAACAAACCTTTGAAAAAAGGCTTCTCTGTTACCCTCAGGGATTTTGTATCCTTGTTTCCTTCTTCCTAGATGACATCAAGCCTATTTCATTCTCATTGAGGAGTAAACACAACTGTAGAGAAAGGCATATCAATGAGGCTAATATTTCAGTTAACCCTTCTGTGTACATATAGTGAATATATGATATAATACTGATATATACTACTGATATATAGGACTGATATGACTAATATAAAAAGTCGATTAAAAACACACTAGTGTCACTATAAAAGTGTCTGCTATATCAATAAATGTAAATGTGCAATCTTTAATATCAAATAACTGTTGAAATGTAAAGCAGTATTTTAAGCTGGGTATAAAATCCCCCTTTCTGTAACTAGTAAAAAAATAATATTTGGGTGTACTGTTCCTTTAAGAAATATGATGTCTGTATATGATAACTGTGTACATACAGGGTTAATGGGGTATAAAACTCCCCAGAGAGACTCACTAACTCCTGCAGATTTCATTCTATGCTCTTAGGCCTGAATCTTTCAATCATTCCCTGCCCGTGCAGCCCAGCTAATGATAAAAACCCAAACGCCACCAGCGGTAACCATGACAACAGCTACACCGCTCAATCTAGGCTCATCTTTTTGCCCTCCTTAACAGTGCTGTGTGCAAAGGACAACTCGTAAAAAAACACCCATTTCAACAAATGTCCCTTCATGTGTGATATTCAAGCCTATCGAAGCTGACAGTCAAACTCACGCTGGTGTGGTGGTAGGGTCTGTTGGCTTCTGTGGTAGCCTGCCCTTTGTTCTCTGTTTGTGCACGTCTGCAGGGCTTAAATGTGCTGTGTACACATCGATTTGGTTCTTGGCAGAGTGTGTTTTCTCCCCTGAGCCTTTATGAGAGCCTCCGATTTTTGTTCAGTATTTTAAGAGCTTATTTTGGTCCTTAAAAGAGCGCTAAGCCGCTCTCTGTGCTCTGAGCCTCACAGTTTATACTGTGTGTGTGGGGATTTGTGCTGTTATCACAAGCTCAAGCAGAACAGGTACAACATCTGAATTCAGCATTGGAGGATATCGATAAAAACACGTCCGCAACATGAGAAATACTGGATGAACTGTGTTTTAACTGACAGAATCATGCACCACATACTGTACTGTATAGTTTCCAGAATTAAGCATCATTGAGAATTGAATTGAGAATGCAGTGTGAACTACTGAATTTGAATTGAATTTGATTGAAGGTAGAAAACAGGATGTAAATTCCTTTTCCTGTCATTTAGATTAAAATTCCAATTCAGCATCCTGTTATGCATGCCAAATTCAATTCAAGAACCAACTTTTGAATTGAAAGTAAGCCAGTTCTACAAATTCAGAATTTTGAGCAGCCCTGTTCTGATCGCAAAGTGCCTCCATCTCCATTAAAGTCAAACGATGAATGGACGAGGTTTACAGGCGTCCTCACTTTGCTTGAGATTATGTGGTTTATGGGAAGTTAGTAATTTATCCGCCTTCAGCAGCTGTCAGCACTTCATATTTCTTTCCCTGCTTCCCATGTGCTCTGGTCTCCAAAGGAAGACGGGTTAATATTTTCCCATTTGCAGGGCAAACCCTCCTCGATCAGTCTGCTTATGTGAGAGGTTTATTGCTCTTGGTAGGGCCCCCAAAGCTGTCCATTTGAATGATGTGTAAAGACTTTATGAAGGCAATATCAGTGTCTTGGGATTCTGAAAGCTTTAGAATATTTTTTTTTTACTGTGATTGACAGCAGGCAGACAGAAGCAGAGTAGGGTTTATAATATTATAGATCAGTGAAGACGGCATTAAAACAGGGACACAGTGACCATCTGTTATTGTTGAGGTTTTATCAAGATTATTTCATCAGGTTTCTTGAAATGCTGTAATGTCAGTGTTGGTTGCAAAGTATTACATCAGAAATTTAAAGGGCTAGTTCATCTAAGTATTCTCACCTTTATGTAGTTCTGAATCTGTATGACTTTCCTTTATATTGTGGAACTTTTTAAGAATGCACTGGCCACTCCATTGTATTAGTCATTGAAGATTGGAACCTTCAAATTTCAAAATTAATGCAAAGTATCATATATGTATCATAAAAGTGGTCCATATGATATTTCCTATGTTTGTTTGAAAACAGTCCCCATTTGTTGCCGAAGCATGGAAAAGAGCGACCAGCACATTCTTTCCAATATCTCTTTTCATGAGACAAAAAACGATTTAGTGGTTTGGAACAAAGTCCTTTTAAGAGCTTTATCTCCTGGTCACCACACATGCGTCTTTCTGAAGATTGCTATCTTTTGTCATCAGGTGGAGGAGATTGTAGACGTGGGTACGTTTGCGGCAGAAGACATCCACATACCCAGCATCTACGTCCACAGAATCGTCAAGGGAGAACGCTATGAGAAGCGAATTGAGGTTTATTTCTGTTTACTTCTATCGGTTTTCCTTTATCCATTTATTCTCCATCATCTTCCTCTTATGGCTGCCCCACTGTCTGACCTTTTGCAGAGGCGTACAGTAAAGAAAGGCCAGAGCGAGAAGCCCAAACCCAAGAAAGATTCTGATGTCGTGAGAGAGAGGATTATTCGAAGAGCTGCTCTAGAGTTTGAAGATGGAATGTATGGTATGTTTATAGAAAGTTGCAGATGAAAGGAGCTGAAACGCTTCAGGGTTGAACGTGTGTTGGATTGAGATTTTAGAAGGTTTGATGTTCCCATAGCTCAGCTTGAAAAGCATGGCACTAGCAATGCCAAAGTCACAGGCTTAATTCAGGGAAAACTTAAATCAATCAGATATATATAAAAATTGCATGGACTGTAAGTCACTTAGAATAAAAGCTGCTGTCAAAATCTAAATGTTACCCGCACTTATCAATTTAATCTCACTGGACTTCTATTTAATCTAAAATTTAAATGAAGGCTATTGGGCATAATGAGGTATCATGGTTATTAACAAGAGCATTTTCTGCTTGTCTCTGATGGTAATTCGTTAATTTATTGTAATAATCTTTTCAGCTAACCTGGGCATTGGAATTCCCATGCTGGCCAGTAATTTCATTAAACCAGATATCACAGTCCACCTGCAGAGTGAAAATGGCATTCTGGGACTGGTAAGTTTTTCATTTGTAGCTTGTTTTGCTGAGCTCAGTTTAAGTTGCTTAATGCATTTACAAAAGCAATTAAAAGTAATTTCTCTATTATGAGTTTCCTTATGTGATTATGTTAAGAGGAGAAAATTGCCCTTAAGAAAAAAACTCACAGCTGCTTACTGTTTTTAGGATTTAATGTTGAGTTGACGTGCAGAGTCAGAAATTATCAGGCTAAGAAGATGCAAATTCATATTATATTTTAAGTACATCTATTGCTTTTATGAGAGTATAATTAATGGCAAATATGGTATAATAACACTGTTCGATATTATATCAATCTAGAAGTAATGAAATCACAATAAAAGTGTTTATTAATTGATCTGTATTTAATGCACACGAACAAAGAGTCTTAGGGTTTATTTAACTCAAGGTGCTGTTGTTGTTTGTCACACTTATTTCTTTATGTGTGCTGAGTGATTTTACGCTCATCATAAATTTAGAAATGAATGAGCGCTGTTTTCTGTGTGCTCTTTGAATAATTCAGGGCCCGTACCCAACCGAGGAAGAGGTTGATGCAGATCTCATCAATGCTGGTAATAATTATCCCTCATTTTCATACTTGTAAACCTTTACACAGCATTAGCATCACATAAATTGCCGTAGTATCCAAATTTGTCCATTCGGAATATCTAATAAAAGCTCTTCACATGTCACCTTCATTCCTTCAGGTAAAGAAACGGTCACAGTTCTTCCCGGAGCCTCATATTTCTCCAGTGACGATTCCTTCGCTATGATCAGAGGGTGAGAAGTGTTTTGCGTTTTGTTCAAGGTGGATGAGAGCTTGAAGGTCACTGGAAAATGAAAACTGTGTCATTGTTTACTCATCCTTATGTTGTAGATGATAACAAGTAAATAATGAAAGAATTGAAGCCTTGATTTACTGTGTGTGTGTGTGAGCTTCTTTTTAAGTGTTAATGGAAGCAGTAAAGTATGTACAGAGGCAGAATATGTAATGAGTCGGCCGTGACAGTGGCTGCGCCTTGGGCAGCGTTGGCTGACATTTTCAGCTCTGTCAAAACAGGTGGCCGCTTTAATTGGACACTTCTTGTACTGCTCTGTAGGGTGAGGCAGGCCAGAATCACAGTGTTTTGTCTTTGCCAGCGTTTCTGGCCTTCAGGGGAGAGGCCCGTGTGGAGCTGTCGATAAAGCAATTGACTCGTGCTGCTTGTGAGCGCGGGAGTGTGTGATCGTACATCCTGTGTGTGTGTGATTGTGTGTGTGATTTCCTGATTGAAACAATTCTGAAAACTGTGTTGCTTACCGTACCATATTAAGATTTCCACCTGCTGTAGTTACAGTTATTGTAAGCTGTGTAAATCACTCCCATCTTTGTTTTGGTGAGGTCGTAGGTTTACGTTTCTCTTTAATAAATTAGGTGATTTGCCTGCTGTATGTTGGACATTAGTCCCATGTTGTTTCGAGTCCTCCCTGTCTATATTTTATGAGTCTTATTGATGTTTCCGCGGATGGCTGACGCCGTCTTCCCACAAGCCTCCGTTATTTCTGTGTTCACCGTCTGTGAATCCAGTAGCAGTCGTATATTTAGGTCTTAATTGTCTGGGGTGGCCGGGAGCACTAAGAGTGGTCATGAGGTCTTTGCTGTACCTGACACAGGGAAAGTCATGACAGAGGCCTTTCACCTACTTACTGGCCGTCTACAGATTTATGAATCTTACTGTTTGACAAGCCAGTGGTTTACTGGTGCACTATTTCAAGCCAATAGTTGAGATGTGTTGAAACACAGGTCCTTGCCCACTCAAATCAATTAATCTAGTTTGTTCAAGTAAGTACATGTTGATTTATCTAGATGGCTCTTGTTCTATTTGCACTTCTGAATATTTGAATTATACACAATTGCAATTTTGTTTGATCAGTGGGAAGGATTTTCAGTAAATAGTGATTGACATTTCAGTCCTTTCCTCATACAAAACTATTAAATGACCATAGAGGTTTATATATAGAATAACTAATATATATAATAGTTCTATATATTCAATATAAGCTTCCAATGTACAGAAAAAAGCAATATAATTCTGCATATTCTGCAAAAAACTTGTTTTGTAACAAGAAGAAAATCATATTTAAATCATGTGTCATGGTCCGTACCAGAAATTAATAACAAAATGTTTATTTTTGAACTATTCCTTTAAATTGTTTGTTCGTTTTAACTTTAGGTTGAGATCGTGCACAGGTATCATGTAGTTGTGTATCTTCTGAGTTATTTTTGCATTTGCTACTTTTTTTTCTAGGGGCCACATCAACTTGACCATGTTAGGAGCCATGCAGGTATCCAGGTATGGAGATCTGGCCAACTGGATGATCCCGGCAAGTTTCCAATTTTGTTTGTCTATCTGTACATTGCATCAGCCTGACCAATCAGAGTGTAGCTGAAAAAATAAAAATAATTCTAGCCTTGGTCATCCTGCTTGTTCCGCCCTACACAGGTAATAATTTTACCATCCACTGCAGGTGGATTTTAAGGCACAGTGTGTTTGTAATTGGTCATTGTTGTGTCCTGGTGTAACATATTTAAAAATAATGGCATGTGGAAAAGTTAAAAGCTCATCCATCAGAGGCGCATTCAGTGTTGAATCAAAACAACCTTTCTCCACGTCTCCACTTCTCTCCTCCTGCCACTATTTTCTAGTCTTCTGCTGCAATTAACCGGAGAGCTTTTCTTTTGTTTTATGGAAATCACTGAGCAGCTAATGACAGAACGCACAGCGTGAAATCAGAAATGATTTATGTAGATGTTCTGTGAGGAGCACAAATACTGATGTTCTGTCATATTTGATGGCTGTTACTATCTCCTTTCGAGCAGAAGAACGATTATCACTCAGGTAACACTTGTACAAACCCATGAAGAATGTGATTTCTTATGTACTGTAGTGCATGATTGCATATAACTTAAATGTCTGATAGAACCGGTGCTTCTCATCTGGTTTTCTTTTAATACACAGATTTTACATTGAACACCAGTTGATGATGACACTAATGTTAATATTAATATTGACAGACAATATATTCCATTCCAATATAATGCGGTTTGCATTGGTGCAGCCTGTATTTAATGCGGTCTGGCTTGTCTTTTTCATGCTTTTTAAGGATGTCATGCTGCACACAATCTGTTCATATTGGCATCAACAGTATAGTACCTGATTTGGCTAGTTTCTGCCACATGACATGAATCTGTGCCAAAATACTAAAGAGTTCTGATTGGTGGATGCACAGCCTTGTGACTTTAAAAATTCTGCATATGATAAATTGGTTAGTTGCGTATTATTATTTGCATTTAGCATTGTCAGTCCAGCTAGCTCAAAATCTGTCCACTTTGTAAATTTCAAAACACAACCAAGAAAACTAGTAAAGCTTGTAAATTAAGACGTACGATAACTAGTGAGCAACACCTTAATGCGCTAGTTAATCAGACCCAATGCAGGAGAGCATGTAGTAGTTTCCTTCTTTTATTATTTTAACTTGTGTTCACGTTGTTCTGTCAAATTCCTCCTTACAGTCGCCCAAGTATCGTCTTCACGTCAGTTAGCCTGCTTATTGCCCTAAATCCAGAGTCATCACTTCCCACTAGGTTCATGTAAGGGTTCCCGAACCGTAATGAGAGTCAATGCTGGCTGTGGTTTTCAGAGCCGTACTTCTGTTGGCTGTCGCCTGTGGCGCCTGGTCTCGCTGTCAGCTGAGGGGGCTGTCGATACTCAGCTGCCCTGCATGCAGACACCTCTTCAGGGTTATTTATAGTCCTCCAGGGCCTCAGCCTGTCACTGACTGATGCCTCCCAGCCTCCTGGCCCTTCGTGCACCTCGCTTATCGAGTTTGGTTGAAGGTTATTTTTCGAAACTGCCGCACATGGGCCATGAGGTGCACTCTGCTTTCTGTTTTTTTCTTATCACTTTTTTTTATAAAGTCACCTCACTTGCACTCTGGTAAGGGGTAAGATGGGAAGCATGCACTGAAATGCTGAGTTGAAATGGTTAGGTAAACGTTTAAGGAGCGTTTTTGTCTGTTTGTTTATGAGACGTGCCACTTAGTAGGGTTAGCTAGTGATCTAGTTAAATGTATATCACTGTATTTTCGACTTTTTATATTTAAATTTCTTATGTATGCATATGTTTTAGTCCAGTAGCTGGTGGTGTACATTATCAAACATGAATTGTTTTGCATGCAGTGCTACAGATTGCGTAGTTCCAAGCTGTCTTTAGCCTTTAAACTCTTAATGAATCAGACGAGCCTTGGCACACTAATTACAATAATCCCTCCAATTACTGTGAGCTCCCCGGCCACCTCTCAAGTGCAGCCAGAGGGCCCAGAGCAGCGAGATGTGTCAGGAGATGATCGGAGATGATGCAAGACACCCTTCTTTTGCCCGTCTACTGATAGCGGTTCTCTCTTCTTAGGATCCCAGATGTTGGTGAAGACACGCTACATCAAACAGTCAGAACGTTCTCATCAGGGAGCCAGGAACCATTAAAGGGAAAGAGTTGCTTTAGGTTCTGCCAGTTAGAGCAGTTTCTGATATTCATTGGAAAATTGAGCAGAAAAAGGGTGCAAGCTTCATTCTCCGTGTTTCATGCTCTGGTAGAAACATTGGTAATGGGGATTTATAAATTAGCATTTATAATGTACCAGGGTAGCGTGATCCAAAAGCGAAAAGACGAAAATGTTTATCAGCCTCTAGCTTTTAGAGGAGCTGGTTGGCATCTGTTGGTGAAACAAAGTTTTGGCTGTTTTAATGGTGAAGATGGGTTCCCTTTTATATGGAAGAAGAGGGAAAATGGAGCCATTTTTTAGTTTACAGTCATTTGGCGTCTTTAATTATAATGTGCAGTCCTGAAAAAAAAACAGGGGTTGAATGCATATTAAACAACATAAGCATGTGTGGGAGTTGGGATTTGGATGCAAGCGGAATTATTTCTTGTTAAAAAGATGTGATTCGTGCATGTACACCTGAGATGGGACTCGGTAACTCTTGACCCTTGTTCAGAAATGGTGCTCCTACAGCCTTTCAGCAAACCCAGACACAAAATTATAGTCCACTTCAAATTACCCAGTACCTGAGAGAAGTTGAGGACACTGTAGGTGCTTCATTTCTGGTAACAATTCTGCATGAATCTACTCTGCTGTGTTTTTAGGGCCGACGGTATGATTAATTATAACAATTTTAATTTAACATCATTTTAATTTTTATATCATTAAATATTAGAAACACGAAAATGATAGAGTCACTGTGTTTGTCTTTGACAGATCAACAATCCAACAAAACTGGATTGTTGTGCACTGAAATCCAGAAAAGAAATAATCACAATGATATAGAAAAAACAAGCTATACATAAACGTATTAAGCCATTTTTGTAATGTCTGTTTATTGCATTACACATCTGTCGTTATAAATTATGCTTTAAATTAGCATAATTTAGGAAGGTTTCTCAGCCAATACTCATGCTGATAATATAGTATGTATTTGAATTGGTGTTTAATTGTAACAGTCCTGTTTTTTCATTACTTAACCGCATGTGTTTTACTGATTAAGAACTTTTAATTCAGAAGTTAATTAGGAAGCTTTTGATATTAATTAGGAAGTTTTGACAGAGGATAACACATTGTGAAGATGAAAACCAGCTTGCCAAAGGTTAAGTGCCCAGTTAATCGGTAAAGAACAAAGAACATGAAATGTTACCCCCTAAAGTTCACAGACTTCCTTCAAGATGTGATAAAGAACTTTACAATTGTCTGCAATTGTTATGCTCTGTTAAACTACACACGGCTTTTTGTCACGCTGTCATTGCCGTTTCGGTTGTTGTCTAGGAAACGACATTAACGTTAGTCGCCGTTGAATTGCCGTGCATTTAAATGTCCAGCCGGTTTGTGTAGGAGAGAATGAGTTTAGGAAAGCGGATGAGGATGTAACTCGACAATAGGAAATTGCCTGAAGTGAAGGACATAATTTCTCATCTTCATCAGCAGACATAAAAGAAAGCAAGGATTGTGTGATTTACAGGGAAAGTATTTGACATGTTGTCATGGAAACTCAGTCTGCTGTCCACTAAAGTTGCAGTTTTTCCATGAGAAATATCCCCTCAACACACACACACACACACACACACACACACACCAGTTCCACGTGGCTCTTCCCCAATGTGTAAACCACTCTTCTTCCAGAATGCTTGTCTTCTCCTAACTCTGCATACATAAACATGTTAAACAGCCCAGGTGATTGCTAATGGACCTTCTCTTATCACTTTCCTGCTAGTTATTTATTGCATACTGGTCAACATTTCTGTGTTAAGAGCACTTGGGAGTGATGATGACAGCTTGTAGTTGGTTGATTTGATTTGCTCTGTGGTTTCTGATATAGGATCATGGACTGTTCTCAACTGGTTGATGCATTGTGTTTTATTATCTGTCAGATGACAGTAGTCTCATGCATTATATAGTATACATCATATATATCAGTCAGTATATCAGTATTTAGTAGAAATGATGTCTTTCCTGAACTGATTATAAGAATCAATCAAAGCTGCAGCTGAAGATGTTTTATGTTTCTTTGCTCACTACCACCACAATTTGTTGTTTTCATAGCAGCCCCCCCAAAAAAGTATGTGGACATTAGATTCAAAGACTGGAAATAAATGCTGTATAAAACAAAATATAAAACCAGTTTATCTACTGTAAAGCAATTACAGTCATGCATTTGAGTTCACTGTATTACTGTGTATTTCCCCTCAATTATCATAATTTTACACAGTGTTAAGACGATGTGCTATCATAGTGCGAGAAAGCTTCCATGGAGGGAACGGGACCTTGAGAAACAGTTCTTTTAATATTGTGCAGATTATGCCTTTTTGACCTTTTTACAAGGCATGTCTGTGTAACTGAGTAATGCTCGGAGAAAAGTCCCTCCAGAGTTTTAGTATTCCATTCATATCCTCTCCTCTTTATTTAAACAACTACTGAAGCATTTCAAGAGTAAGAATATGTATATTTTCGTTCAGTGAGAGGAGAGGAGACATGCTGCTTGAGCCGTGGTCAGCTATATGAGAAACAGTAGAGTGGGACATTGAATTTTCATGATTTTTCACAGACTGTAAAATAGATGTTGAACATTTTGTAAAATGACACTGCAGGGAATCAGCCTGCATGAATGGTCAAGGATGGATTAGATTCATTTTCATT
>JAZGTK010011816.1:0-15322 GCA_036877625.1 Ambastaia sidthimunki | reverse complement strand
TTTTTTTTTTTTACTGAAATTGTCTGTTATTTTGGGAGGTATATTCAGTCCTGCATGTAGAGACTTCACATAGCAAGGGTGAGTACAGCTTTTGAATGTTGCACCCACATGGTGGTCAAAAAATGTACTTCCAAAATGCATTCATCAATCTTACCACAGTCTGTTAGTTAAATCCCCCTAAAATCATATCACAGTATCTGAGCTTGTATGATCTTTCAAGCTATTTTAATTAGGCCAACATTAGAAGTTTGTCTGCTGATGTTGGCGTGTTAGATTTCTACAGGTTCCTCCCTGTTTAAATGAGCAAGTGTGTTGGCGTGATGTTTCTGGTGGACAGATGGTTTGTAGCATCAGCTGACAGCTCAGAGAGAGATCTGCTCCCTGGGCTCACTGCATCTCTGGCTCTTGTACCATTTTTGTCTTGTTGAGGGACAGGTGACGTGTGGTCCCTGAGTGTCAGAGCAGGATAACTGACACATCTCCACCAAGCGTCTGTCAGTGTCACGTTAGATACGGTGAGGTAGGCAGGGACAAAACATCGAGCCATGTTCCACCGCTGTAGAGCGCTGAGGTAAAACCTCCGCAGGGATTATGGGATAGATGGTTTGAAATGATGGCTGAGTTCAGGTAAAGCTTTATTCAGGCAGAACTCTGATCTGTGTTTGTTGGATTGACAGAATAAAGGCCTTCCATCTGACATGTAGATATTCAGTTTTTTTGATGTTTTCCCACATGAATCGTATTTGATTTGCTTGCCTGTCAATTTGTCGAGTAGCATTTTAGCGGTTACCTGTTTTCTCAAAGGGACTGTGAGTTGGTATCTGATGTGTTGCTTTTCAAAGGGTTTTTTCTTAGTTGCCTGAAGGATTTCAGCCGGTCCATGATCGTGTCCATCTAATTTAGCTGCTTTTAGCAGCTGACAGATGAATTTTGGATGATTCAATTACTGTAGAATTAATTTGATTAATGTCTTTCTTCATAAGACAATTTAATAGCTATTCAAAATTATATGATCAGTCGCCTTTTATAGTTGCAATAAAAAACACAGCCCTGAAAATTATCATCCTAAACTTTTCAGTACAAGGTAGATATTTCAGTAAGTACAGTTCTGCTTTAATAGGGTAACATTTAGCATTTCCTTTTAGCTATTTTTACAAAACTGTCCTCATATCACGGATAAATGTATCTTTTTAAATGATTTTGCCATTTGGTTTACAGGGTAGTTTAAAAAAACATTCCCAAGAGCCATTGAAACCACATAAACCTTCTTTTGAGGAAAACTTTATTTGCATAATCCGAAGAAACTAACAGCACAAGTCATTATAAAACAATATGTCATGGAATATCACAGTAATCAGGGCAGTTTTTATGTGATTCCCCGGAATCTTCAGTCTCTCCGTCCTCTCCCTGTTTTCAGCCAGGACACAAACTCTTTTGCTGCCTGGTCCTGCAGGTAGGAGCCGACGTCACTGGTGAAAGTTCCCTCTGCGTGTCGTCGTGTGGGAAGTCTGAGGAAAAAACGCAATTATTCAGAGAGGTTAATTTTCCAAACCAATACAATTACTGAATTCAGATAATGCTATTAAAATCAAATCGTTTATTTGGCCAGACATGCGTAAATGCTGGTTTGCTGATATAGAGAATCGTACCCACTCCGCTTCGAGTTCATTAACCACTGAACAAAGTCCTGCGCTCTCCTGGTCTCCAGATATTTGCTGTAATCGTTTGAGAAGGTTCCTTCTGAATGTCTCTTCATGGTGTTTAGTTCCCTGGGGTCATTAAATAGTGTGTCATCAGACATGAGGCTGAAATTAAAACAATATCATAAATACTTTTCATCAGATTATCAGTTCTGCACAAATGACTGTAATACAACAACTGTTTTATTGAGCACAAACTGATGCCTTTGTGTGTATAAATACCATTGATGTGTTCATACATTTACATTGTACATTACATTTACCAGATGCTTTACAATTAGACATTTAATAGGTGTTAAATGCGCTGCCGGCTGAGCTACAGAAACATTATAAGAGACATTATAATAAAAAACCTTCTTCATTACATAAGATTTTGAAAATGTCAAAAAAGTCTTAATGATCTGAAAATAGGCTTGATTTTCTTAATGAAAATGTAATTTCTTGTTTGTTTCTTTTGAATTTGGGGTGTAATGTAATCTGGACCTTTTGTGAGATTCATTCTAAAGAAACGTGAGAAAAGTGTGCAAACATTATGATAAAAACTTCTAAAATCAAAATCCCAAAAGTGTAATATCCATATTCAATAGAAAACCTTCTATTAAATGGCTCAACTGTAGCTTCCTGTAGCTCAACTGGTAGAGCATTGCGTTAGCAGCGCAAAGGTTGTGGGTTCGATCCCAGGGAACATAAGTACTGATAAAATGTATATCTTGAATTCACTGTAAGTTGCTTTAAAGCATCTGCCAAATAAATAAATGTAAATGGAATGATTGAGGTATTTTTTACCTGGAGTTTTTGTCTGTGTCCTGGATGGCGATTTGCAGGCTGCTCTGAATCAAGATGAGCAGTAATAGTCCAATGAAAGAGTAGATCCTTCTCATCATTATACCTGGAGATGCAGAGCACAGGTTACTGTACATCATTGCTATTAATATATAAGACCCACAAGTGTAGAACATGCCTGAGCTCACCTGGATTGTGTCGGGCTGTCACGGAGAAATGAAATGAACCTGGATTCTGTCGCAGGTCTGGCTCCCAGTGAGATTTCGTGGTCCCAGTCTGATGTTCAGAGGCTTATATAGTGATGCCCAGGTGGCAGGATTCACACGAACGCACACACATATTACTTTCAATCCATTAATCAAGATTTCATCTCAATGCATGGATGTGTTTGCACTGCAGAGCTGTTTAACAGGAGAGATTGGGCAATAGTCAAACAAGCTAAAAAGCTTCACTTAGGAGTAAAGATCAAACAGGATCCTGTCCTGTTAAAACACAATAACTGCGCAACGTTCAGGAAGTGGTGGTCCACGTTTGGTTATTTTTTTTCCCAAAAGTGATGTTTGTGCTGTTTTACTTACATGGGGGAGATGATAAAAATAGGGAGTAGCTCACCTAAAACAGTCACTCTACTGTACATTGTGTCAAATGTGTTTTAGCTATGACTGTCTTTATAATATAGCACAACCTTTTGTACTTTAATTGGAGTTCTCGGTGGACACTAGAATATTCTGACTGTATGAATGTTAATAGAGTCCAAACACAAATTTGGATGCATCTGTGAGTGCATGGTGACCAGTATTTTTGGCTTGTCATTTTAAATGTATGTGTGCTACACATGCTAGTGTGATAAGATTTAGGATAATTAATTAAATCTCATAGACCTCAGATATTACAGGCATAAGATTATAATAAAACTCCCAGTTGATATCAGGCATTTCAATAGTTTAACCAGCAGATGGCGCTGTCCCTAAAAGTGTCTCTTACCACATACAATAAAATGACTTTTAATTATATAAATAATGTAAATGTAAAATGTAAAAGACATCCAGGTGTAATATAGCTCAAGACAAAAGTATTTTTCTCTTTTTTTCCAGTTAAATATTGTTTAAAAAGTTATAATAAAAATAAAACATTGAGTAAAAAGTTTTCTAAATGAAAAACGCTTCATTCGATCAGTGTTTTTTTCAAACTAATGCTGTAATCACACAATGAAGTCAGTGCATAAACACAACCACACAAAATACGATTTCACCATCAATATGTAAATATTATAAAACATGCCAACATTCATAGCAGGTCACATTCGTAGTATTACAGCAATTCCATACAAACAACTGATTGTACAAATGTCACATATTAGGAAAAATAAAGATATGATACATTTATCTTTTTTCCATCAACATGTTATATACATACAGACTAACATGGAGAGAATCTTGAACAGTCTCTTGTGTGGATATAAGGGGGCGTTTTTGCCTTCATATGGATCAATATGTCCGTTTATTTTTTGTCAGCGAAGCACTTTAGCAGAAAATGGTTTAGATGTGTGTAGAGATGGTATCGAGCTTTACCAGACAGACTGTGATCCTTATCAGTGTACCACTGTAAACACACAGACATACAGCATGAGCACAGAGCCAGCTAACAGCTTTAGGTTGTAAGAACGTTTCCATAACGTTTCCATTAAGTAACAAAAAAATTCAAAATATTATTTCGAAAGTTCTGTGAACATTCAAAACATCCATATTTAAGTGTTGTATTAACATTGCTTGGTTTTAAGAACGTTGTTCAAACATTTAGTTAATTCTGTAACATTTTTAAAACTTTCCACTAATAACTTAATGTTTTTCCATATATAGATATGTAACTTTTCTGCAAGAATGCTTCTGATAGCTTTGAAAGAACTTTTAGAGAACATTAGCCAATGTTTTGAGGATGTTCCCTGTTAGCTGGGAAATTAATGAGATAAAACATATCAGACTTAATTTAAAATAGATGATTTTTATTGAAACAATGTTAATTCTTATTATTGTATGTATTACTTTAAAAAAATGCAATTAAATTGACAAATCTAAAATATTCTAATTTCAAAAATCATAATGGTCTTAAATTTGCTTTATTTTCCCTTATGTAATTGCAGTTCTTGTTTATGTGGATTTTGAAGTGCAATATACAGTTTTGTGACATTCAGTTATGTCTTCATGACCTTATGAACACTCACCATTGCTTCAAAATCTATTTGACTTTCCACCAGAGCTTTAGAAATTTGGGCGGCCTGCTGGAAATGAACGTTATCTGGAGCAGCAGAGAAATCAAACAGTCACTCATTTCATCCATCAAATAAAAAGACACTATATGTCGCAACTCTGTGGTTGTGTTCAGCTGAAAATGTGTGTTTACCATCTGCAGTCCCGTGAACAAGCAGATACTGCACAGACTTAAAATTTTTTGCCCTGCTGGTCACTGTGGAATTCTACAAACAAGCGAAGTAACAAAAATGTAAAATACTGTATCATAACTGTTCATTTAAAAACAAACTGTTCATAAGTTAAATTACTTTATAGCTGTCAGAATTCTCCTCCGGGCGATGCATGTATCTCTCTGTGTAAACTGCATCTGTACAGAGTGTATAAAAACAAGCAAAAAATAAATACGTACTTGCATTTATTCTGTTATTAAACACAATTTTCTGATAAGTTATTAAAGTTATTTACCCCAAAACAGCTTTAATTTAAGCTTGGTAAAGTATTTGGGGTTTATGTACTGTACATCAGAAATGTGAACATTTTATTTTACAGTTTAATCACATACCATAATACTCCCACTTAGCAACAGGCGCCACGGCGATTCCACATTTGAACAGGCCACTTCCCGACCCCAGAACCATAGAGGTCACATAGCCGCCATACGACTGTGATCAAAACAAATATTCCATGAATAATCAGCCTTATTAACAGACGCAGACATCCTAAAATGAGGGTTGTTTTACTCTTTGACTTCATTCAAACATTTCATTTTAATTAACTGTATGTTAATTTACAGAAACAAAGTCTGAGACAGCTTTCAAAGTCTGAAAATTTAATCAGGACAAAAAATTGGGAAGGAAAAATATTTTAAAGGCAGTTTGCAGTATGAATTTGCAGTATGAATATTACATATGCTTTGTGTTTTTGCATTAGTAATCTAATGCTAGGGTATTCTTGTTGCTAGGGTGTTCTGGGTGGTAGTCTGTGGCAGTTGCTAGGGTACTAAGTCGTTGCAAGGGCATTGCTCTGGTGTTTCAGGTCGTTGCTAGGCTGTTATTCCAAAGTCTCTTTAAGGAAAATTAACCCACTTGATGACCATATCTTATGACTAGGATGTTGCTAGGCATTTAACTGAGTATTCTGAATGGTTGCTAGGCAAATTTCCATGTTTTATCTGGGAATTGTAACAGAAAAAGTTTGTACAACAACAACAAAACCAGTTGTCAGAAAAACCTGCTAGCAGTTTGTAATGAAAGTCAATATTCCACTTACCCAACCCCACATTGCAATTCTGTCTTTGTCAATAAAACCCATTTCAATGAATTTTCTGAAGTGAGACACAAATGAAAAGCAATGAAAATATGATAAACAAACATAAATGCTATAGTTGTTAACGTTGAAGGTCTTTTAAAGCTGCCGGTTCTTTTTCAATTCAGCTCAAGTTGACCTTGATCAACCTGTTTTAACACAGACTCTATAACAGACACTTTCCTTCCTGTAAGAACGCTGTCAGAATTGACTCACGCCGGCCTTGTGTCTCTCATACATCTGTGATGGTCACATCACGCTAAATCACACCCGTCTGCCAGACAGCAGGAGCGAGTTAGCGTCTAGCGTGTGCACATTGTTCCCTTCGACTCACCTCACGGCCGAGATCTGATCTTCCACCTCGTACGTTCCCAGTCGCTCATAGATGGCGTGCATAATCTCATCGCCCTGGTAACCGCTTCCCCTGCCATCAAAACTGGCAATGATGATCTTCTCTGTACTGCACAAGTACGTAGCCCACTCCAGTCTGAAGACATAGTCTGTGTTCTGGCTGGACGGACCCCCGTACCTTTATTATAAACATGAAAACAAGACATATTTACAGTCTGAAACACCTACAGTACAAGTTTATTAAAGCCATGAAAGATATTTTTATAATGAGAAAGTGACTTTCTTTGAAACTGTATCTGACATGTAGTAGCAGACACGAACGTGTAAATTAATATTTTTGTCAATAATTATTATTATAAATGCAGTTATGAAGACCACATATTTTTTGAAAGACTAGGTGATATATTTATACTCGAATAAGTCACACGGTAGGGTTATATTAATCAAGAGGTGTTTGAAAAGAGTGACAATGTGCAAGGATGTTATGACTCAACCTTCCACATTTACAAACAATATTGCACAAATGGAACGATTACTTAAATGATAATATTACTTAAATTAATCATCATTTTTGTAAAACAATCCTAAATAAGTTTCACTTTTTATTTTGTGTTATGCATTTATGTATTCACTTTCATTTTGTTTGTTTGAATACAAACTATAAATTGGATGAGCTATGATGAAAATTATGAATTTATAAACTTTACCCTAAAAAATACATACACATAGTCATGCAGTTTAATTAAACACAGCATGAAAATGATACACAGAAATGGAAACTTACACTTGGATTAAAAGAGGATATTTTTTGGAGGAGTCAAAATTTGGTGGGAACATCATCTGATACCAGAGATCTGCAGAAACAACATTAAACCACATTAGAGTCTGATTCTCAAACCCTGTTCACACTGAACACTTCAAACCGCTTCACATACTCAATCCTGCAATCTTTATCGTGGAGCGTTTGATAGTGGGCATCAGAAGTTCAGTCTTCAGAATGTCTTCCAGTTTCTTATTGTCCTCCAGTACCTGAATCTCTAATAAAAAAACAACAAACACAATTTGAACATTTTCAAAATGTTACACTAACTACTTAAAAATAACGTTTTTGAGCATGACTTTTTGATAACTGTGAGAACTCTTAAAGGATGTTAGCCAACATTCTGAGAACATTCTTTGTTAGCTGGGAAGCGGTTTCATGTTCTGTAGAACACAAAAGGAGAACTTGAGAAATCTTGTTGCACGTGAAGATTGCTTAACATTTCTTTTATGGGAACAAAGCAAACGGTTTTCACACGACCTGTGGGTGAGTAAATGTTGATGCTTGGGTAAAATAGTCCTTCATTAGCCTACCAAGTGGTTGGATTAATCAGATGTGAGAGACAAACCTTTAGCAGGGCCTCGGTTGTCCATCAGTGTGAAGAGTGGAAGCCCTGGACCTGTAAAGTCAGACTGTATTAGATTCAGTGTGATGTCACACGCCTTTGATGCCTCCTCAGATCATCTGAGCTTTCTGCCAGGATGTTGTATTGTGTTAATGTCACAGGTGTGAGCGGGTGTATGAACGTCTTTGCTAACCGTAACAGTCCATGCGGAAGTACGAGGCATCGGTGCTGAAATAAGCCGAGTTATACTGACATCTGTCCTTATACAGAGAGCAGGTGACACACTCAGGTGCTGAATGACCATCTGCTGTAATCGATATCCTGAAGAAACATTTTAAATAAAAGATTTAGATTAGAAGTTAGAGATGAAAAGGATTTCAGGTTCTAAATAAAAAGTGGTTCTTGATTTCAAAACAGGTGTGACAGAAACTCATCTTATGGTTTAGCTGGTCTACTAGACTATCTGGTCTCTACTAGACTGTGCTCAAAACTCCTTTAAAACTATCAAAAGAAGCCAACCTGACCAGCCAAACCAGGCTGGAAGCCCAACTAACCATCTGGACCAGTTAAGACCTGTTTTTTTAAGTATAGAAATGTATTATGAAATTATGCTGCAAACTGTTTTCATTTCGATAATACAATCCTGCAAAAATAACTAGTCATTTTTTAAAGATGTAATGCATAACAAAATAACATTTTATATTCCAAAGCTGACGGCACAAGGTGACTTATGAGTAAGCTGCATCGTGTTTACTTGTAAAGATTTCTCTGTCCGGGCTTTCCCATGTATTCATTACTCACGTAGTATCTGTGGAAAGAACACACATCACAGATGTTGAACAACAAGACACACGAGAAGCCCACGATACGCAACAAAACTCTTTTTGTTGATCGTCTACATTTCACACTCACATAGCATCTTTGGTTACTTTAGAGATGTATATTACTTCCCATTTGCCTGAGGTAATGGCTGTTGCCTTTCCCTACAAAAAAAACAACAACAGAGTCGACTGACCAACAACTTTCAAAGCTTGTACAGTACCACATTGTTCCTTTGTGTGTTAGATTTCACACAAAGCGTGTTTTTGGGCAAAACATGTAGCACATCTCAGCTCTGATATTTGAGCTTAACAGAGAAGCTTTAGGAATTCATGTAGACCAGCCAGTGTCTTCAATGGAACAACACGAACACACAATGAAGGAGAAAGACTTACTCCGTTCACATAGTGGAGATGCTTGTAGCCCTTGTCATTACTCATAACTTTGTAAAAACTTATGTTGTCTACAGCAAAGTGAGGAGGGAGAGGGTAGTACTGTAAAAAAAAAAAGACAAGATTTCCCATCAGCACCTTCAGTGAACACCAGGACCATCTGAAACTTTGATTGGTTAATTACTCACTCGACCAACCCAGCCCGTTTTACTCTTCTGTTCAAATTTCTGTTAAAAAAAAAAGGTTTAGAATTACATCCGCTATTTGCCGTATATAAAGAATCAATGGTTTTATCTGAGAACTGGAATCTCACTGAGTTTTCTTTCCAGCTGGTGCCATCGTAGTCGTAGATCTGCAGGAGGACTCGGTCCTGTCTGCGCGGGAGCCACTGGACGGCCAGTCTTGTGTCTGTGACCCACGTGACGGAGCTCAGGTAGTGATCTCTGAGAAAGACACAATAAACACGCTGATGACATGCGGCTGAACTCTGCTGATCAAGCGTGCTGAATGCGGTTCAGACGTGTCGCATTGTTAACGTGTGAAATGTGAGGAGGACACACCCTTCTCCAATGGATTTCGGCACCACGACCTCTGACTGTTTCGATGGATTTTCTGTATTAACCACAAAGAGTTTGACTCTGGGAATAACGCTGCCTGCCTTTGTAAAGAGAAATATGGATCAATCCCAAATTTTTAATCACTAGATCTTTGTGGAACAGCAGCCATCACCTCATATTTATCTCATACATTTCTTTAATGCTAAAGTTCATTATGTCATCCGTTTATAAAAGTCTGTACTCATCTGTGATGTACTATACTGTATATACAGTAAGCAATGCTAACGCTTGTTTATACCAAGATGTGTAAAAATCTCATAATAGGGCATCTATTTGTAAAAAGGGTGATATTTACTTTTGGGTAGGGGATAAACACCGTGGTGGGATACTGGTCATCTCCATACATCGAGTATTCAATGGTATGAACTCCAGTGTCGTTAATCTGTAGATACGCCAGATGTTTCCCCTCTGGAGACCACCACATTGCTTCGTTAGAGGCGAAAATTTCCTCTAAAAGCACAAATGAGATCAAATTAGATGTCAATAAATATGTTTACATGGGTAAAACAATTTGATAATGTGAATAAAGAAGTTACCCTCATAAACCCAGTCTGGTATTCCATTTAAAATCTGATTTTCTTTTCCGTCGTGTGTGACTTGTACTGGCTCAGCAGTGGCTGTCATTTTGAGGTAAATATTATAATCCCACACATAGGCCTGTGAAAGTTTAACAGTCATACAATATCAGTCATACAATTGCAATTCGGACCGAACACAATGATTGGACGAACATTTTATGGTCCTGCTCCTTCCACAGATGATATATAAATATGTATATCGCCTTCCCTGCTTTTAAATATAAATCTGCCAGAAGTGAATTTATCTTGAAAAGCGTTCATGTGCTGTTGTGCTTTATTTGTGATGGTGAATTGTGTGGCTGAACTTGGAAAAACACTCCAGGCTTTGTTTTCAAACTGGAATTCTCTCAGTTGGACGATGTTGTGAGGAAAGTGTTTAGTAATGTAACCAGAATCTCTGGGGTTTGTAACTCACAAGTTTCTGTCCATTTGGTTCCCAAACTAAGAGCTGCGTGTCAGGAGGAATTTGAACTTCTGAGATAAATTCCCTAAAACAGAAAATGAGACTTATTATTGTGCCACAAGTAGCAAAAGATGTATTGTGTCCTGTATATTTAAAACATGTATTGTCCGTGATCTTTCCATGACCTTTACATTTTCTGATAATATGAATTTTGACTCACTGAGACTCCATGTTGTAAACATGATAGGAGGCAGTGAATGAATGTCTCCAGTGCTGATGAAGAATTTTAAACGGGTTAGCGATACCAGACAAAAAAAATGTAGTTTACAGTATTTGCTTGATATTAAATTAACTGCACGTTACGTTACCTTTGAGTAGTTACTCTCAAAGAGGACAAACTTTCTGTTTGCTAACACAATGTAGTCTGTGGCATCCACTTGTGCCTGTGAATCAAATGAATGAGTGGAACTGAGAACATTAACACAGTACAGCAAAAGAACAAGTGTAAGAATTCAGTAACAAAAATATGTAACAAATCATTCAAGCACTAAGACGGAAATCTGAGTCGTCTTACAAACGTTGTGTTACTCAGGAAAACCGAGCTCTTCGTAGTTTCAACATTGTACAGGTAAACGTGGCCCTTGCTGGTTTTGTGAAGGTATTCGTGGTCTGTGGGAAAATGAGACAGAGCTCTGTGTTACGGGTCAGGGTGATGCAAAGGTCATGAAACAAAAACCATGAAACATGAAGCAGGTGTCGTACCTGATAACCAGCGGAGATTGTATGTTTTATACCTGATGGTATCATTGTAAAAATCATCGAAAGAATACGTTCTCTTCACTCCAGAACCGGCTCCTAAAACCACAGACAGAAAAGACAGATTTCAAGATTTCAGATTTCAAGCTTTAATCATTTAAGAGCAAGAAAGTAAAAATTATATATTGCATGAGGACATTTTCGAAAATTTCATTGCTATTCACACGAGGGCGCTGCTGGGAAAAATGTGCATTTGAATTTTATTTAACCTATTTTTAAGAACTGAAGGTATTCAAATGAAACGAGTGAACGCATTTGTATTTTTAATGTTAATATCATGTTATCTGTATAACAAGTATATCGGGCACAATTTAAATAGGAAAAACAATGAACAAAATCACAAACATGCAGCTTAACCTGTATGTTTACAGACACTGAAGTCATTTTAAACAGTTTCAATCTCTGAATATAAAACGAAACTACCTTACACAAACACTTACCTACAGAAAACCAATGACTTAGTTTTTATTTAATAAATGTATTTACTTTGACAATGATCTCCCAAATAATTATGAATGAATAATGATTTAAAATATAAGATTGTCACTCACTGTTCACGTAAATCGCCGTGGGAATCACGATGAGCGTGATGACGACAGCAGCCCCGACCAGCGCCACGCACACCTTGTTACATCCCTGATACAGGTGAGACCAAAACACATCGATCAACAATGACCCAATTACCAACCCATCAGTCGATCCGTATCAAACACAACATGCTTAACTTTCCCAGCCCTGTTTAAACCCGGTTTAACTTTATTAGTCGCGTTAGACTCATGAAAATGAAAACTTTGTACTGACCATAATCGCAAGGATTTAATAAAAGCACATCCAGCAGAAATCCTCTGTTTGCCGAGGTTCAGATGTCCAGAAACAGATTGTATTTACTTTGTCCGGTGTGCTGCAACGTATATATGAGTTGGACGGGTTGTTGCGCTTTATTCCGTCCGATTGCAATTTTCCAAGTTATAAATGCACTTCCTCCGATGTGTCATTAGAGTAAAAACGGTGCTCTGCAGTTTGCATAACTTTCCATCGAAGTGGTTTAAGGATGTTATTCAATCCATTGAACGCCTGTAACTCTCTGTTCTGTGCGCCTGCACAGACGCAGCCGTCTGCGTTGAGTGTCAGAGATCTGCGGTGACAAAGGGTGTAAATGATGACAGGTTTCGTTTGCATACCAGCGACAATCAACATCTGTTTATTTCATAACATGCAATGTGATTAAGATGTCCAGTGCATCCATTAAAATGCTTAACTTTGATTTGATTTGTAGTCTAAATGCAATTTTTATGCATAAGAATCTGAAATGTGCATGTCTTGTATAATTTGGTGTCCCGCTTGTCAATAGCAAGTTACGGCATGTAATGACATGTGCTTCACCAGTTTGTGCAGAACTTGACGATTCATGTTTTTCCAGTATTATCTGAGGCTTGAACAATCACCTTTTGCTGGAGAGAAAATAATGTGACCTTTTGTACAAGGTTAAAAAACTTCTTGCATTTGAATAACAGCATAGAAATGGTGAAGAGTCTTTTATCTTTCATTTTAGTTAAAAAACATAGGCATGTTTGTTTTAGGAACTAACTTTTTACATGTGCAGTTTAGATTGATCTATCTCTCTCTCTCTCTCTAAATAATTGTTACAGTAAAGAATTAGTGTGTGTAAAACTTTGACTGGCAGTGCAGGTGACACTAGTGAAACCTGTTTAGCTTAAAGTCATGCATATTAAAAGGCAGTTATATGACAGGTGTTCTCAGGTGATGTTTCCTCAAGGGAGAATCTGAACAGGTGTGTAAAAGTATGTTGTGTGTCCCCGAGTGTCCATCTTTTTTCCACAAATGCATGATTCATCGCAGTCATCATCCTCATCAAATATTGCTCATGCAAGAAACAGACAACATATGATACATCAAGTGGCAGTTTAATTTGTTGGGTTAAAAAGCGCAAACAGTGATGTAGATGGATTGTAGTTTAACAGCATCATCAAGGTTTAATCTACACATGCTAAAGCTTGTGTTAAACAGGACTAAACACATTTTTACATTAATGCAATTGACAGGAGCGTTTATCCAAAGTGGCTTGCAGTGTATTTAAGGTTTTCATTCCCTGGGAGTCGAACCCACAACCTTTGCATTATAACACATCTATGAGATTATAAATAAGAGGAAACACCCTTTTCCACAAACCCACGTCATGTTAAGAAATGCTACAGTACAGCATAACAGACTTGATAGTTACTGTATCTTTCGGTTTAGGATTTTAGACTGGGTTTTGCATATGTTTACATTCAGTCAGAGTCACTGTCCTCGGTCCCTGAGTTCTCTCCGAGGACATCCACGTGTTGCGTGAAATCAAACGCAGGAAACTTGATGTTCAGCTCGCTCCAGTTACTGAAGGTTTTATTCTTAGAACCATACGTGACCACAAAGTTCTTGATATTGAGACATGGACACTCAACTGCTTTGTACATCATCATAGAACCCCAGGGCTGTATGAGACAAAACATCAGATTTCAACATTATAAATATTAACATTATAGATATTAAATATATCACGCAGCACTAACGGAGTGTGTGCACAGCTGTTCTTCACTGTTTTTTTTGGAAACTTTTTTTTAAATTAAGAGATAAGAGAATTTTTCTGACATGGCTCTTATAGAAAAGACATGAATTTTAAACATGGTCAGATGTAAATTTTGTGCTTTTGGATTATTTTTGGTTTCCCATGGAAATTTAAATGGGATTTTCACATGTTTTCATGTGTCTTTTCTGTTTCTTACCTAATCCATTTCTTTTTGAAATTGTTAAGTGTGAACACAGATGTTACTTAAAAGACCATAATAAAGACCATAATGCTATCTGTGATGAAAAGAACGTTTTTCTGAATGAAAAGATTGAAGTCCACACACACCTGTCCACATGCTTTGCATGCGATGACTCCGTTCGTTTCATAGTCCAGCTGCCTCTCCTGTAGTGAAACGTTCCCACGTACTATAAACAGTTTGCTGCCAAGACAACAAATTTATCCTCATCATCTTGCTCATACCCAGAGAGTGTTCAGGGAATATTACATTAACATTTATCCATTTGGCAGATGCTTTTATCCATATATGTATATGCTAGTTTTGTGGTTAGTTATATGTTAGTAGTCTATAGTTAGTTGGTGCATTTTGCTGTTGGTTTACCGGAACTGCTCGGTGATGTTGACGTGGTGCATGTTGTCAATGATCTGGATGTCTTCTCCAGAGCAGACCAGCTTACTGCAATCTCTGCAGATCAGGCTGATCTTGGATGGAGGTTCCTTCATCATTCCCTTCTGCTTCTTCTTCTTGGTCTTCAACTTCTTCTCTATTATGGCCTGGGCCTGGAACTCTAAGATCTATGCAAAACCAAACACGATCCCCTTTTATTTAAAATATTACCTGTATCTCAAATCATGTATGAAACTGCATTTCCACCACACATTTCTCTAGCATGATGTACTAACATTCACTCTTTCAAATTTACACAAACTATATAAAATTTATGTTATGATCTAGAACATTGGGAGACTTTGTAGTATTTGAAGTCTGTGTCTTATGAATTTAAATGGTTTATTTGCTGAAGTTTAATGCTTAAGGTTTGATGTTTGCTTAAATCACTGACCTCCAGTATTACGAACAATTACGAACTCTTTAGTGTCGTGCAGTTTAATGTGCAACATTTGAAGTGCATGTGCTACAGTATAGAATTGAAATCTCACTTTCTTCTCGTAGTCGGCTCGATCCATCTTGCACACTTTGTTGATGGCTTTGCTCATCATTTTCTCCCTGTATTCATTAACGCTCTCTCTCTCTGCCACCCCAGACCCCGATTCAGCCACCAGCGTATAACTGCTGTCCTCTGCTCGGCCTCGACCCCGGGCCTGTGGGCATCACATCA
>JAZGTK010011815.1:0-15324 GCA_036877625.1 Ambastaia sidthimunki | reverse complement strand
AAAAAAAAAATGTTGGCTGTAGTTTAGGCGGTGTGTTTGTTAAAACCATCTGTAGGAAACAGCTGAGCTTTTGGTTTTGAATTAAGACTGTTTGTAGGCAGTAGTTGAGGCATTGGTTGTTGTCCCTGACTTTCCCGAGCCTGAGCTTGTTGCTTCAACAACGCGGAGCTTCTTTTTGGGTGGGGTCTTAAGTGTGCCCGTTCGCTCTTTTACTTTGTACTCAAGGGTGCTGTGTGGCACCCCATAGATGCCCTGAGCTTTTGACACGCTCATCTTCCCACCAATCACCATGGCTATGGCCTCCTCCAGGATATCATGATCATACTGCCGATAACGACCGCGTTTCTTCCGTGGCTGCTTGTCTCGACCCCCACCATCATCTCCACAGTCAACCAAGCTTCCAGTGACACTCCCACCAACACTACCATTCTTTAGGTTTAGACACAGTGGAGGCAGATCACCCTGGAGCAGATGTGACTCGAGACCTGAGTGGCTTTCAACCAAGCCCTGTTTGGGGAGAACGGTCTTTAGCTTGTGGAGAGTGGAGGAGCCATTAGAGGCTTTGTTGGCCTGGTACACAGCATCTATCAGACCAGTCAGATCCAGCTGGGCTTTGGGCTGAGCACTGAAGCGTACCTGAGGGATTCGAATGTGCACAGTTGGCCCAATGGCAGGACTCTGGGGAGGCGTGGATGGCTCAGAGCTAGTAGGAGGCCTGTCGTTCTTTTCCCGCAGCTGTGAGACCATCCTCTGCAAGGTTAAGTGGTGAAGGTATGAGGAGGCAGCCACTGCTGCCGGGAACTTCAGCTCGGTGTGCTCTTGTAATGGAAATTTAGATTTTCCTACTTCCAACTGCTCAGACTGCAATCGAGCCCAGGCTGCTACCTTCTGCAGGACAAGCTGCGTGTCGCTGGATGGCCACACTGTGTCTGTGCCCCTGCCATTTTCTCCAAAGATCTGTGGTCCGCCTGCCATCCGCTCTGGTGATAAGGCCTCTGTCTGGAGCTGTAAGGTTTTATGAGGTATCCCGTATAGTATGGCTGCTTTGTGAATGTCCAGTGATCCAGAACGAATATCTTTCAAGGCTTTAGAGAGCAAACCTTCTGCAAACTCAGAGCTGCGATCTAAATAGTCCTCTCTGATTGGTCTCCTAAGGGGAGGTGGGTGGGAGGATGAGAAACGAACGGGTGAGCGGACCAATGACAGGACGCACTCAGGGTCCACTCCTTTACTGCCTTGTCTTTTGGTAACATCACTCGCTTCTCAATTGTCTGTATAACACAAAGCCTCTGAGTTGTTTGGGAGTAAACACTGTTTGTTTTTGGCCTTAGGCTGCAAACGATACATCTTGGAAGAACAGTCTCTCGTCAATCGTGTGGTGAAAGACAAGCGTCTACGGAAGTACTTCCAGTATCTTTGCAATGCAGCTGCATTTTGTAAGACTCAGGTTTTTCTCCTATTTTTTTCTCATGTGAAAATAATACTGTATAAATAAACGAATAGATAAACAAATGAAATACAGGTGGCACAGAGGAACAAGTGAAGCCCCTGACTGTTGGCAAATGTGACGTTACCTTCCAACAAGTTAGAAAAGAGTCAACCCTTTGGCAGTGCAACAAAACAACCACTAAATTCTACATTAAAAACTAAATCCATGGTATAAAATTAAACAAAACAATGAAAAAAATATAAATGTTTTTTTTTGCAAGGTCAAAAAGTTCTCTGCACACTAAACAATAGTTCAAACTAAAAAGGTCTTAAAAAAAAGAACCTTATTGTAAAATGCTATTTATTAATTTCAGTGACCTTCCTCAGTTTACCTCAACTAACAATTTCTTAACCGTAGCATGTTATTTTAACATTTACAAATGCATTTTTACAATCAAAAGTTGTTTGTAACTGTAACTCAAGCACAATGAACTAACAAGAACAAAGAATAATTGATGCTGTAAAACTACAGGTTATCGTTAGTTCATGCTACCTAATATATTAACTAATGTTAATAAATACAACCTTAACACACAGTGCTACCATAAATAAATAGTGAAAGTGCAATTTTTAATTACAGCCAATTAAAAATCAGACCAAGTATGTCATTGTACACTGAAGAAAGCTATGGGCTTCTGTTCTGAACTTTCTTTATACTATGCTAATGTAATAAATATAATTTATTCAGTGTGTGAATATCAACTTCTCACAAAATGAAATGTTACGCTAATTTCTACTTGGTTAAGACTGCTAAAAACATTTAACCAGATTTCCTTTGGTAGGACAAACACAAACTGAGTCAAACACAATTTTGGTAAACAAGGCAAGAAAAGCCTAAGTACTCACCCTGAAACTTTCCGTTGAATAGATGCGTTTTCTCCAGATGAGTTTTTCTTTGATAGATCAAGCACTCCATCTACTTTAAAAGGCATTAAAAAAACAATTATTAATATTGTTATTAATCTTATTAATGCACAAGAGCATCACAAGTAATTTTTACGCATTTTAAAACCATCTAATTTATTCAAAATCTATAAACAGAAATACCCTGTGCAGAAAGTTTCTTGTCAGAGCTAGGCAAAATTAATAAGTTAACAGACACAGTAAGCTAGGTCCTTCAAAAAGCAGGAAAAACTGTCCCATCAGGACAAAGCCCTAAACTCCTACCAGAAAGCCTACATGTTGAAGGCAGTGCACATGTATTGCATCTATAGATGTGAATAGATTTAAGTGCTAATGATTTGTTTGTGGTGGATACCTTGTTGCAGGGCCTGGGAAGCTCGGCTGACGGTGAGGTCCAGGGGCCCATCAGGATCTGGTTCATCAGGGAGAAGCTCAGATCTCTCATGCAGGACGTTTGGGCCCTCATGAGCCTGACTTTTAGATGCATACTCAAAGGCAAACTGTCGAATCATCTTCCGCATCAACTCCTGTGCCACCAATGGTATACCGGAATCACAGCTCTGAGGGAATTCTGGGAAATTGGAAAAACAAATATCTTTTCTGGTGCAGCGACACAGATTTGTGTGAACCTTAGCCATCACAATGTTATTAGTTCTAACAACTTATAATTATGAAAAATATTACATTTAATATACAATTAAGACATGTCTGTTATTCCTGCTACAACATAAAATTGCACGTACAGGCAAATATAATACGAAATTTGAGGTGACCACATTGTTAAGACAAAATGTTTAACATAAATACTGTCCTGCAGTTAAAACAACATCAAAACAGAATAGAGATAGTATCGCTTACCCTTCTTGCGAAATATAGCATGGAGAAATCGGTCTGCTTGGCACTGGAGTTTATCAGAAGTGGACAGGCCCTGAGGTGAGGGGGTTTCAGCAGGGGTTGGCGACCCGGGTACGACCACACCCGAAGGACGGTCCTGTCCCAAAAAGAGGAATGGTCAGTTAAGGCTACAGTTCCTGCTACCTTTCACAAATGGTACGCAGTGTTTGATTACAGTCCCACAGGCTCCATTATATTGTAACGAATATGCTTGCATTACCAACCCCTAGAGCAATAGCTGCTACACAAACAAACCTACTTATTCTACACAAGCGTCAAAGCAGGCTTTTCTTGACAGTGCACACAGAATAAGCACACCTTTTATGTGGCTTTTGAGGGTTGACTTACATTCTGTTTCTCTAGCTGCATGTTGCAGAAAGAGCAGTTTGCATCCATGGACCAATCATCCACAGCCTCTGGTTCACACTCTGGGGTAGAAGCACATGAGTCAGATATGATGCATTGAAATGGTTACAGAGCAATTAAAGACCAAGCAACTGATTAACGTTTTCTAATGCACACACAACCTAAAACCTCACCATCAAATATACTGAGATCTTGCAGCAGTCTTGGTCCATATATTCCCTCCAGTATACTTTCAAACCCTGCAATCAAAAATATTATCTTATTAGTATTAAGTCCTAGTAAAGAGTAAATGGGTCCTATGAAAAACCAATAAGCTCATATTTAAAAACTTCCTAGCAAAAGGTTGATGCCATGATATTATTACACCTACAAAACTGGCAAACGGTGTATTATAACCCCATAAGCTGTATAACAAACATAGAATATTCAGTGTAATATAACATTAATTGGTATGAGATACAGTGTTTGAGCCCCGGCTTAAACAGAAAAAGCAAATGCCGACTGCGTTAAGCACCAGCGGATGCGAATGCAGGTAAAACAGACGAAACGTAACGCGAAATGTCCGGTGATCTTAACGCTATGAGTGTATCACATTAACAATGACATGCAAAGCAATGTCGGAGCTTATTTACTAAGTGGCAACAGCGGAGATTTGCTGTTCTTTTCCAAAGTCAGTTTGTCGTTGTCCGCGGAGACTCACGCCCTTCACTATATTGATATTATATCCTCAGAAAATCCGCACAAAAAGCACATTTGTGTGTCGTTTGACATGTAACAGCAAAGCGTCACATAAAAGCGCGTGGAAGGGTTATTTAGACATACGTTTATGCTTTAACCATCAATCAAGTTAATGTGTGAATTTACGCTGACCACCTTAACAACACGGCTTCATCTTACAGAGAATAACACTTACACGACATCTAACTTTCCGCTTTCCTCAATCAAAAAGTCGGACAAAGAAAATGGAGCCCACTTAGCCGTTGCTCGTTTTTTCTGTTAGCTACAAAAACTACCTTAGCTAATGGCTCTTGCTAATGTTATTTTTGAACTTGACACGCTCGCTTAGCAACTCCGCCAGCTAATAGCGGCTGGGGGAAGGGAGCTCCGCGAGACCCGGGCAAAAAGAAACCCGACTCGAGACACGCTAGCAGCGCATCCGCACGCAGGACTACGCGATCAAACGAGGCTTTTCTGTGTTGTTTCGCTCTTACCGACACAGTGGATGAGTTTGTGCCGCCATGAGTCGAGTTCCCGCCGGAATCCTTTTCTTTCGGCCGTGCATTTGGAGCTCCGGCACTGGGTCGCCATTCTGTCCGTCCACCTTCCCCCGGCTCTGAGCGTGACGTCACTGCGCGTCACCATATCCCGGTTCTGATTGATTGACACGTGTCACAACAGGGTGGGCGGTGCTTAGCGATGTAAACAACCAGTATGGTCGTTTATTTAGTAAAATTGTTGGATAAATTCGGAGTAATGTTTCAAAAGAAAAAAAATCACCACTCACACGTGCGAAATTTGACCATGGTTTTACTACTGGAAAGTGTAATAATCATTTTTTGGTGCTCTGATTCCCATTTGTATAATCACAGTTTTACTACAAATACAACCACAGTAAAACCATGATTGCTATAGCAAAAACTTTTTTATTTACCATTAATTTGTGGTTACCATAGTTTAATTATAGTAATCAAGTAGTTTGGTGTAAACTGTAGTACAATTATGGTTAATTTTTGTATGGGTAGTTACAGTATTTGGTGAACTACAAGCAGCTTGTATACTTAGATACCATTAAGTAATGTAATAAGAATGCAATGATCATAATGATCATACAAATCACAAGTGCCGAGTGTATTTGTTCTGGTAATAATTTTGTTGCTGGTAGTTTAGCTCTGTGTCCATTAAGAAGGTGGTGACACACAAACCAAGTAAGCTTTGCCCATCTGGAAAATCAACCATTTCAAATGCCACTTTGTTAAATATGATAAAATCAGTAAAACGGCTGGGTTGACTATTTTTATTCTATATACTATATGACTATATATACAATTTCTCTTACCAGTTATTTATGATGTGGACTCTAATACCAAACACAATGTGTGTGTGCCCCTCCCCCTTTACATCAATGTGTGTGTGAGGTCCAACTGTCCAGAAAGAGGAAGCCACAGAGAGAACAGATGGAGATGGAGAACAACCACATGCACACTCATGCAAAAAAACATGTCTGCATTCAGAGCACATTCAATTGATTTTTTATTCTCCTGCTCTATTCTGGACCATTGTGCACTGTAGTTATATATCAAAGTATTGACCAATGCGTTAGCACTGATATTTTACAATGATATTATACAGATTATTTTTACTAAGTATGCGTCCATGGGTGCTGATATCAGTGTGTAATATGTAGACTCATTTTAACCTGTTTATATTTCAATACACTGCAGCTACTACATAAAAATAAATCTTACTTGACAGCATTATGTCTTGCATATCTATAAGTTTGAAATCTCAACCAAGAAACATTAAATTCCTTTTGTCAGCCCTGAAAACTATAAATAGCAATAGTAGCTATACATGCACTCTCCACTTCAGTTTCATTTTCACTTTCTCTCTCTAGTGCCTTTGTTTGCTTTAAGTAATATTCACCATAGTAACTCATTAGTTCTATAAAGATTTTAACAAATATCGCAAATATTGGGTGGCGTAGCCTTAGTTTTGCTTTTTTTATGGTTCTGTATTGGAAAGAAAACATGTCTTAGGTCTAATGATTATGAGCTTACCCCTTTGAGTATATTTTTATTATGAAGTATATTATGGAATATAACCGTATATTATTCAATTGTTTGTTTGTCTGTTTTGTCTTTATTCTTATATAAAATATGTAACTTGATATCATTTGAAAATGGGTGGTTTTTACATTGTAGCAAAGGATTGGAAACTATGATTTATTTTACACACTGATCTTGTTAGATAAGAACGTTTAGACGTGCATTTGCAATGTGTAACCCTATTCCCATTTTGACGTCTCTCTGAGGCGGTTTATAAAAGGAAAAACAATAATTGGTTTCACTTTAAAGGAGTCAACGTGTAAAGCAATCTGATTCATCTTGGTCTTATTACCGCACACACACACACACACACACACACACACACAGACTCCCAGTAACAGCATTTTCTCTAATTACTCATATGAGTCGAGTCCCTAATGCAACCAAGCTCTTAGCTTGGTGGTAACAATGCCCCTCCTCCACAGCTACTGTGGCTGAAGGTCTGTGTGTCTGCATGTTGGGGGGAGAGGTACTAAAACTTCATTGTTTCACTAGCAGGCACATTCATTATTTTGAAGGCTTGTTGCTATGTAAACCTCACTTGTTGCATTGTCCCAAAATAGGGTTGGAACCACTTACACTGTTATATTTGATGCAATGCAAAGTAACAGTGGGACAGAGTGACACAGCCTGTGTATGAATAACAAATCATAGTGCAATTGCATGACTATGGCAAATGCAAAGTGCAAACGCAGGACTATACATTTAAAAAGGGACGGGCAGGGGAAAGAGAGAAAGCAGAAGACAAAGAGAGAGAAAGAGAGCCACGTTGTAACAAATGTGTGCTTGCTACAAAGGTTTAGTGTTGTCTGGCTGTAACTCAGATTTGAAACAATGAGGAGAAGAAGGATTGAGATACTGTGCAAAAACCTTGATCATGTTCATACTGTCTGTTTTTCTTTCCACTCGCTCTCTTTGACATACCACAATTCATAGCTTCACAGATAAAACATAGATTCTCCCTCTGGATGAGTTCTTTTGATCTCTGGTGCCTTATCTCCTTGGCAACTACATCTGCAGCAATTAAAAGGTCTCCTTAGAGATACCCCTAGTGTGTGTGTGTGTGTGTGTGTGTGTGTGTGTGTATTACTTCAAGGTTATTGGTATAAGCCATCAGTGGGTTAGATGTTCCACCATACATTTCCCTGCTGCATTTATAAAGAAAGAAAGATGGGGTGAGATGAAACATGAGAGATAGGAAAATGAGAAGAAAATGAGATTTAAAAAGAGCTTAGAGCAATAATTTAAAATCAACATTGATTAAATGAAGCACAGGATAGGCGTGAAACACAATCTTATGAGAGGAATCAGTGAGAGGATTTAGTCTTTTTCTGCTCTAATACAATTTCTTCAATCCTCAGATCTGAATTACTGTTGAATAGTTATTACGCCTTATGCTTATATGAGCACATGACCCAGTATATTCTGTAAGTCCATAACTGGGATGAGGTCTTAAAATATATCAAGAGTGACAAGAAAATTCTTCAGAATTACACAGAAGAAAGACACAGAAAGACATGTTTTGTGTTAATAATTATTAATATTCATGTGGTTTTGTACAGGTTGTCTGGATTTAAATATAACCTTTGTTTACTAAATATACAATTACATAAACAGTGTGCAAGTATGATTTTGTGTGCGTGTCTTTGTCCAAAATCAAATCTATTATTAATAATATTATTATTAATAATAGTTTTGATTTTGGACAAAGACAATTATTTGGACAAAGACAATTATTAATAATAATGATATGAAACTATTAATAGCAAACTATTGTGTGAGCTAAAATATTCATAATGTTAAGTTTGTATATATGCTTAATTTTCAGTGGGAGCTAAATTATATATTAATGAACCTACTTTATATTTGAAATGCCAAATTATGATGGGTCTGCTTGCTTTTTAACTGCTTGACTGCTCTTTTTGACAGTTCATCTGCCATAATGATATATTTACTACATGTCTATGGTTTAACATGCTTGACCAATCCGCTGTTTTGTCAGGACCAGCTCTCTGGAAATGTTAGGGGACATAATGCTTGCTCTTGCTGAGCGTGATCAGCATAGGGTACTTGTTCACCCTTAAATGAAAATTCGCTGTTAATTTACTCGCCCCCAGGCCATACAAGCTGTAGAAGACATTTGCTCTTCAGCAGAGCTGTAAAGAAGATTTTTTAGCTGAAATCATGGTTCTGTAACAGAACATAAACTCAGAAATGTAGATGGATTTAAGCGTAACAGTTTATTAACAGCAATGAGCAAAACAGTGAATGACCAGGTAATGACCAGAAGAAACAGGCAGAGTAGATATGGATTATGTAAACACTTTTTTTTTCAGAGTAGATTGTGGATTGTGGAAACACACCTCACACGCTTCATCGGTCCAGGTAAGTGCATCAATAATCCTTATTTTAGGTATCAGATTAAAAGCACTGGAGAACACACAGAGATGAGAACACGCAGAGGGGAGACAAACAGAGCAGAACACACAGTCTTGCAAATAATGGAAAACTTTAACTCATTTGTCTGGTGGATCAGTAGCTTGTGTTGTGGAAGTGCTAAGACTCCAAAATACACACAAATAACCTTATCTCAATCTTCAGTTCATACAAACAAGCAGAGAGAATTTTAAAAGTCTTCACAAATTTCTATCTGAGCAAGAGGTTAATACATTAGTAAAAGAGAAAATGATAAAGGTCAAGATAAGCAGAATCGTCTTTTCAGATTTATCTTATCCTTACAGACTGAGGCCACAGAGAAAATCATGAAAACTGAGAATGCTTTATTCCAAAAATAGAGTCAAAATTGTCATCTAAGACAATACATGGCTGCAATATAAAAAACTGAATTTTAAATATAAGTCAGAATAATAACTCAGTCCCATGTTTAAATTTACACTTCCTTGCATTTCCCACTGTTATGCCTCCACTGCACTCCCTAGTGTTTTGCAGCCACCATATAATATGAAATTGCAGCCCTCAGTCTCTCACCTCTTTGTTGTTTTGTTCTCTATCCCAATGGATCATATTCCTGGATCAGATACATTTTTCCCAGAACATCGCACCTACAGAATCCATTAAACATATCTGCTGCACCATGAGGCAAAATAGAGAATCTAAAAAAAGAGGCAGGAGATTTAATCGGGTTTTATTTGTAATAAAAATAATGTAATTGACTACAGGTTAATGAATGCACCATTAGGTGGCAATGTTGCCATCAAATATATGCTTTCTATAAGATAAAAAGTTGTCTTCCTACAGGTGGCGCTTTATGGCTCAGAAATTTAGCAGGATTGTAATAGCATGAGCTTTTTTTGACCTTGCTGGAGACGTTTGTACCAATTTGAAGCATATTTTGAGTTTTTTTCAAGGCACCAGATTATCCAGATAAATGGGGCTGTAATGTGACAATTATGCCACATATTTGGTTTAACTTAAATATAACATAAACACAGTGACATCTTATCTTTGACAATATCACCATAAAACAATTATAAGAACATAACAAGAATGTTGATTAAATTAATAGAAAATTATACAAAAAATATTGCTTAAAGTAATAAATGAACTGTAAATTATTTTTTTTCTGTAGTCGCATGCTAGGTTTGAATGAGTTTGGTGTTGAATGGCCAGTGTGTGTGTTCTGGGATGTCTGAATTGTGCTAATAACACCAGAAACCACTAATAACTTTATGCATTATTGAAGCATTTAAGTGTACAGAATCCTCCACTGGGGCCCCTGTATACCTTGAATGTCACAGGATTTAAAGGTGTAAAATAGCCAGGATGTCCTCATTATCACCTATTTTCAAGTAACTGCTAAATAGGCATGTTTTTGTCAATATTGGACCAATTAAGACTAGCACTATTCTATTCTATTCTACATGTACTATGCTAGACATCTGGGACTTGTCACAGCCCTTACATATTGTTGTCCTTTTTTTAATAACTCACCTCCTCATTTGTAAGTCACTTTGGATAAAAGTGTTTGCTAAATGATTAAATGTTCATGTAAAATGTAAATGTTTTATCAAAACTGTTTTATCAAAACTGGTTCCTTACCAATGAGGAACATCACAACCAGTTATGGTACAAGAGCCAACAATACTCAGTACCAATGCAAAGTTAAAGAGTAAGTGAAGTATAAAAGTCCAAGTCTATAATATAATTAGTTGCTTCTAAAAATGAAGTAAAGCTACATACGCTTATGGATTGTGGAGTGTTATTTTGGTGCTTGTCCAGCAGGTGGAGCAACATATATTGGTGCTGACCAGCAAAACCAGTTCATGAAGCTGGTTGACCAGAGGACTAGCTGGTTAAGATGCCTGCTGGAAAACCAGCACACTGGGATCCCATGATGGGGACAAGCACCTAAAACTTAAAATGTGTTGGTAACCAGCCATGCAGGTCTTTTTGGCAGAATCTGTTCTCATGACAAACCTGTTTCATAACTGTAATAAAAATAATGATGCTGATTTATGTCACACTAAATAATGGCACTGTTGTATTTGGACGTTTTCTAACAAGATTTTAACCGATTAAGGCCCTAGGCCTGGCAGTGAATATGTTAACACTTTAATTTTTCCTGTATTAAGTGGTTTATAAAAACTCCTGGCAAGCATGCGAGAGCTCACAATATCAACAGGCTAATTTTCATGAAACCCAACAGTTTCCAAAGGTTTCTTGATATCTCTTACTCATGCTGTCTTTGTTCTTGTACGTTCTAGCAAGTAAAATGTCTTAAAATAGTTGATTGTACTGTATTGTCAATCATGTCTGTTGTTGGATTTTATAATAGCAATAATTTGATGTGAGGTTGTATTTGGCGAGGCTATGGGGTTTTTCGGTGCGTTGGTATAAATCAGTCAACGACTCTTGTTGAAAGATAAAATGTTTGGCAGGGGAGAAGGACTTGTGGTGTGTGAAGGAACGTGCAAACATCTCTGGTGGAATAAACCATTTAATCGTCTTCTGTTCCATTTCCTGCAGAAAATCAACGTTTTCTCATTAGGTCCCCCACATCCTGGCACTTGGGTTGCCAGATATTTCAGTAAAATGACTGAAATTGGCTCACATGCCCAGGCTGAAAATGTAACTGATCAAAACAGTAAAATAATCTGGAGATTCAGATGGTCTGGGTCAGTTTTATGGTTTATCGCTTTATTTTATGCTTCGACTTCTTTGTCTGTTTCAGTTTATATCTGCCTGCAGTTAAAGCCCCACACAATGAGACAGTAGAAACAGATGTTTTGGGTTAAAGGTGCCATTGAGAGACAGAGCGGGAAACACACAGGCACCTGGTTTGTGTTATGTTGTTTGGTAAGGCAACTAAAACAGTAGCATTGTGTGTGTTTATTAATTTTCTCCAATTAGGGACCAGTTTCAATCAAAATAAACTCACAAATACTGAGCAGGACCAATTTACACACAGACAAGGTCCAAAGTTAACTTGTTTCCTCTGCCAACAGTGAGTAAATGGAGAAGATTTACCACCCATAAACACTTGTTACTGGCCTTAATTATTTATGTTTTTGTGTATTTATATATAATGCACTATTATTTATGTATTTAGCTTATTTTTCTTTAAACCTTACCAGCTACTGGCCAGTTTTCAAAAATGTCCAAAGATTTCCAAAAGCGAAAAGTTTTTAATCGCATTTTGCTTTTACAAACAGTTATTTTTGGACCTGTACCCACACATGCACATGAGCATGTAAATACACAATAGAGACACACATTACGTATCCCCCTGTGTTTGTATTTTTTATGTATTGGAGCATCTCTTTCCATCTCTTTTTCTCTTTCTGTCTCCCTCTCTCTCATTCCCAGTCAGTCACTGACTCCTGAATGGATCCCTCATGATTAATGCATGACCTGTGGGTGTGTGTGGTGGTTGTGGAGACTTCTTGTATCCTGTTTTGACCTAGTGAAAGTAACTGAGTTGTCATGCACGGTTTTCAGACTAGAAGTTACTTTCATTTCTCTTTATTTTGACAATTTCTCCATCCCCTGCCTCATATCAGCCCCTACCTCTGTAAACTAGGCCTCTGTTTATACACTAATTTACAAATTCCTCAGATTAAACAAGCCATACAGGTACCAGCAGCCTGATCCAATTGAACTCTCACACAGACTGAAATCAACATCTTGATCAACACACACAATGTTATTTAGTGATGTTTTTGTTATTTATCATATTAAGTATGACCCTATATAATTTAGCTAACTAATCTCTAATGCTCTGATGTTCTTCCTTATATTAAAAAAAAACAACGCTTCTGTTCATCCTATTTCTAGCATCAGAACACGATTTCCACTTTTAAATGTAGCCTTGTAGACTTGGCTTGTTGGTTCTTAGGACAAAAGGTTTAATGTCCTCTCTTTGTAAGTCACTTTGGCTAAAATCTGCTAAATGAATAAATGTAAATGTTGTATAACTAAATGTAGAAGTCTTGTCGACTGCAGTGTACAAATGTAAGCCAAAAACCACCAAAAAAACCCACAGAGAATTCCAGACGGAACCTATACCATAACTAAAGAGCCAAACGTTTAGCAGTGATTATGCAAAACATCTGAGTGACAAAATGACCAATCAGAATTGCGTATTAATATTTGTTTTATATATTACAAGAAATTTAATGCATTATAGACATGCATATCTCGGACGGACTTATGCTCTAAAAATCCACTAGATGGCAACAACGGCCTAAACTCTCTTCAGCCTGGCTGTTGTTCAGCTTTAGTTATGCATGGTCACTTAACAAGGTCAAGATCTCCTATTGTACATGTGTGGGTACAGATTTGACTGTACTTGCCAAGGTCCTTACAAATACAGAGAAAAGAGGTCAAAAATACACTAGTTAAAAGCTTCAAAAATCAGAAACACCATGTTTACTTGAAATTTAATTATGTCAACAGGTTTGTGGGAGGTTTAGAAAGTTGATTAGAGGATAGAAATTTATTATTAACCTGGTATAAAAGCAACAGAAGTCTATGAGATGTCCTTACTAATACAGTGAATTAGACCTGTGTGCGTGTCAGGAATCAGAAAATGAAGCTGTGGTTTGGTATGCTGATACAGTATACATGCACACGCATGTAATCTCATCCACTCGCTGCACTCTTATGATACTGACCCTGTGATTAAGTTTGATGTCATTTTTATTCTCTGTAATAATACAGGGCACAGGATACATATGGATAATGCATTGCAAAGCTGATTGTTTGAAAAAAACGTAAAGCTTTTCAAACTAATGATGGATGTGTTCATGTGCATGTTATTTGCATTTAGCTACAGATCCAGCGCTCAAAACCATTTGAATATCCCATTAATCAAAATTAGACATTTATTCAATCCAAGTACTGCAGGTGTGTATCAGAAACTCTCTCTCCCCCTCTCTCTCTCTCCCGCTCTCTTTGTTCTTCAGTAACTGCTGAAACTAAGCAGGCAGTCTGGTGATTATGGAGAAGTTTTGTCTACAAATGTCAATAGAGAATTTCAATAAGAAAACAGAGAAATGACAGACAGGCTAGGAAGAGTAATGAGGAAATCAAAAAGTACGATTTGATTGATTAGTTTGATGTTTTTTCTTATTTAATATGAGGAAGATAAAGTGTGTGTTTTGTATTGTATATACAGGTATATGCTGTAAATATACACAAACATACATGCTTATACTACATCATGTATCCAGTAATGTAAAAAATGCACATGCTCTCATGTTGGTCGCTTTTTCCGACATCTTTAACATTTCCAACCCATAATTTTGCAATTTTGCCTGTTTTCTCCAGACTATTGGGTGTAAACAGTTGTGCTGTGTGGCCAGTACTATTTACACTCGCCACAAATAGTCACTCTGAGTTCTTTTTCAATGATGCTTGTGTATATTCTTGTGTGGGATTCAACAATAATTTGTAATCATTGTGTCTATGCTGTCATGAGTTTTGGGGATATAAATTTGTGTGCGTTTCTGCCAGTCTGTCTTATGAGGCAGCAGTACATTGATTGGCTTGTGGCTAACCACAGACCCAGTAGGCAAGAAAAGAAACTATTAAATCCAATGTGTGTGCCTCAGTGTGTGAGGTTGTTTCAGAAGGAACATTTTAGAAACTAACATAGTTTTGAGTTTAAAGAATTTAAGCCCTAATTGCTGTTAAGAGAAATATTTAGGGCCCTTGTTCCCCTAACCAGAACTGTTTACCCCTGAGTGTGTGCATGTTTCTTTAATTCGGTCTGTCATTGTCTTTTAATTGAGTCTTAAACACAGAATTGAACACAGCATGAGGTGGCTAGGGAGTACGGGCGAGCGAGAGAGAGAGAGACCGATCCCATGATATGTAAGAGAGACATACCAGACACTTGATCATATGGCAGAAGTCATTTATTGTTTTCCTCTCTTTCTCTGTCGTATATCAGAGTTTGACAGTAAGTATTTCAGATGACTGACTGTATTTAAGTGTCATTAAAACAAAGTCAGCCATTGGCTAAGCTTTAACGTCACAGTGCCTTCAGGTCTTGATGTCACTCAGTAAAGGTATATAAATAATTTGAACAGTACAACTTAACATGAAAATGTTGGCATCATTTAATTGTCCTTAATTGTCTACTGAAATCTGTACGACGTTTTTCTAAGGAACACAAATTAGTTATTAAGTATTAAGTAAGTCCAAGTTTCCTATTTCTATCCAGTGAAATTATGTCAAAAGTGTCAATCAAAAAGATTTTAGTAAATAATGACCTAAGTTTTAGTCTGTTTTTCACTCAATGCTATCATATGGTTTCTGAAGACCTCAGATATAGTATATCAATCATATGAACTACTTTTATGTCCTTTATGGAGCAGGGCGAACC
>JAZGTK010011814.1:0-15324 GCA_036877625.1 Ambastaia sidthimunki | reverse complement strand
ACGCCTTGTTGACGCCTTGTTGACGCCTTGTTGACGCCTTGTTGACGCCTTGTTGACGCCTTGTTGACGCCTTGTTGACGCCTTGTTGACGCCTTGTTGACGCGTATCATCTCAATTAAACACTTTTGATTGGATTCCACATTGTTCTGCTCCTGCCTTTGAGATCGCCCTGTGACAGAATACTAGACTGAAACATAAGCGGCGCTTCAATCCCACTTTTATTTTTGTTGGTTTTGTCCTGTGTCAGTTTTGTGTATGTCGTTATGTATAGCCTGTCCTTCCTCATCCTCATGCTGGTGCAGGGGGAGTGCTCTCTTGAGGACTACACTAGGGACTTTATTGCCCTTTCAGAGTTTATGCACTACCAGTCCCTCTGCTCACCCTCAGCCCATCATCTGTGCGGCTAAATTTAATGCTGTAAATTTAGATTTATTTATTTTTTTTGCCTCATGTAAAAAAGTTTGCATTAAATATGATACTACTTTATCATAAAATAATAGGCATTTTATGTAAATTTCATTTAGGGTTTATGCAGTGTTGCCAACTAGCAAGTTTGTTTTTGTGAACGCGATTAGTGACAAATCTGGCAATTTTTCAGGAAAACCTTAGTGCAGGCGTTTTGAGAAACATAAGACGCTTCTTTCCCCAAGTATTAAAAATCAAAATCTAAAATCGCTGCACAGCTGCTGTGTTATGTTGGGTGTTTTTGTGAATCAATTTACACATTTTGACCACGAGCCAAACTGATTATTTCCTGCTTTTTTTTTTTTTTTTTAAACCAAAAACGTTACGAACTTCAGTGTCTGATGACATCAGCCTTGAAACACAAAATCACTCCAATTGTATGGATGCACAAACTGAATTTAAGGTGCTGCTTTTATGGTACATTTGTTTTTAACTTGACAGCCCCAGGGGCCAATTGCACCAGCTGTTTACATAGCAGGGAGACCATAATGTGAATAAATTACTTTGTTTGTTTTGCGGCTCTTCAACATGAACCCAGTGTTGCCAACTATTTTAAATAAAAAGTAGCTTAAGGCTGCTTAAAGTCACGAAATATCGCAAGATGACGCATAATAATGTTGCAAGTATTTAGCTGTATTTTAGTGTAGCCAAATACTTAAAGCTGTTCTCATTCATATTTTGTTCTTTATCAGACACTGGAACGAGTATGAAATGTTATAAGCTTTAAGGTTTAGTTTTGAACGCTTTTGGTTAAAAAAAATGCAGGAAATAATCAGTTTGGCTCGTGGTTACGTCAAGTCTGTAAACAGAAAAAAAACGATCCAGCTATTAAATTGTATGTGTGGGTGCTGGAATAGTGGAGCGCTTGTAGCTTGACCTTACAGCAGTTGTTTAGAAATTAACTTTCATCCTTGTTAACAACATTACTTCATCTTTTAAACAATAGAGAGGCAAAAGTTACAGATTGCAACTTGATACCATAACCTTGATTTGTACTCTTGTTGTGACAGAACAGGTTCAGGTAAGCCTCTTTTTAAACTGTTTCAAAAAGTTTTACAACCTCAAGGTACACATAGTTAGGAGAAGTTAAACTAGCATAACTCTTTTAGAAAAGTAATTGACCATACTACAAATAGAAAAAAAGTAGAAAGAAAAAGAAAAAGTTTGGGAGCGCGTGTTTGAGTATTGCCTCCGTTCTCTTCGATTTAAAACAAAGTAATATGTAATATTACTTGGAAAACAGTTCAGCTACACAAGTTAACGTAGAAAATAGCTCATTCCTGGAAAAGCTACACCATTCTGAAAATGCATTAATTCTGCAATAGCCCCTAAATCAGAAGAATTACTTTATGGGCTTTTTCTTTGATGGAGCTGTGCAAAATATCTGTGTTCCGCATGAGAAACATACGAGTTTGGAACAATGTGCGGGTAAGTGAATGATGACAGAATTTTCATTTTGGGTGAATTATTTTTTGACATGGAACATTTCGAACAAAATTTCAAATACCATGCAACAGCAGTAAACATCAGCCACTCTGTGCTGTTAACTCTTTGTGCCCCTGTGTGCAGAAAATTGATTGATTTTAAATCAAGGAACGGCTAATGGACAGATTCCATGATAAAACCATGAAGCAGTTTAATGAATTATAGTAACTTTAATGAAGTTTTCTTGGTAGTACGGCTATATTTGAAATGTGTTATGACATATCAGTCAGCTGTAATAGTTAGATTATTATGTCTTTTGGTTTATTATTATTAAGATTATATAATAATAAGATTATGATTTTTTTTGTCAGATGAGAGTATATCAACCATTGCTTGAGGAGATAAGAGGTTATAACAACACCAGACCAGAGAAGAATGATAGAGAGACAGAACAAGATGAGAGAACAGAACTGCTAATAATAATATATAATAATAAATAATACATGTTTGGTGAAGATGGCACAGATCATTCCTGGTGCTGGATTTTAAGTCTTTTCCATCTGGCAAGAGAATAAGGAGATTTTAGGCCAGAACAACAGATTTCTAAACTCTCTTCTCAAAGACTGATCGTCAACAGCCCGGGTTGTGCAAACCCCTTCCTACAGCACTTGTCTATAAACAAGCTGTAGTGTAAGTGTGATGCAGGACCATCTGTTTTTATGATCAGTGGAAGTTTGGTAGCTTGAGGATAATGAAATTAATTGTATAAAACAGTTTTTTGGGAAACAAACTACAGACCACAATTGATAAAGCATGTGCATGCAGCCTACACATTGTGACATTTATTTTTTATAATTTATCATAGTTGTTTTATAGAACATGTTGCGCTGTGGTATTTCAAAAGGAACCACATTTTTACTGTCTCCGTTGCTCTGCAGTGTATTAAATTGAATATAAACTTTGACAGAGATCCAGTATTATTGTTGGCAACCTGTCAAATGCGATTCTCAAGGTCTCTCAGGGGCTTATCTTAATGAGTTATTTGTCTCCTCGCTGGATAAACATGCTGTGGATTGCAGGTGAAAAGCCATCATTATGACCACACATTGAACTATTAAACTGTACTGCTTTGGAGAAACACAAAACAGTGTCAGTTTCACTGCAGCATGTAATTGCAAGTCGAGCCGACAGCAGGTTGATCATTAGTTCAAAAAACATGAGTGAGACTTTGAATTGCCTTTAAAGAAGTCAAAAACTGTGCACAGTAAAAGTAATTAGGTTACATTTGACATTAAGGAATACAGTTCAGAATTAGCTTATTTAAAACCTTTTAAAATAAATGACTTCTATGGACCTCTATGGAGGTAATGTAAGTTTCCATACATTGAAAGGCTGCAGAAGAGAAATCCAAAGAATTGGAATTTAAAGGGAGCTTGTCTAATTGCAATTTTTTAAAAAACGTTCCAAGTTCAAGTTCCAAGTTCATGCACATGCTTTGATTTAAACTGAAATGAACTGATTTTAAATGTAAAACTCATTCTTCATGTGATTCACAGATATTTATTGCTATGAATAGGCATAATTGTTTTTTTCTGTCTGTTCTGTAATTTTCTCCATATAATGTAACACAGAAACTGACTGTTACTAGGAAGCTGTTGTTTATTTTCTTCGTTTTGGTGAAATTTGATAGATTTTTAAAGGGAGTCGGTCAGATGGATAGACTGATTAAATCAGAGAATCTGTGATTTGTGCTGTTTCTTATAAAGTTTCTTTTTCTCAAAGACATTTTCTCTTACACAGACCCCAATAAAGTACTTGGACACTCAGGTCACATTGGGATACTGATTTCAGACACCATGTCTAATGATCTCAAATCAATTCAAGTGATCTTTACCAACAACCAACCACCAAATCGCATGCACAGGATTGTGGGATTTCATATTCAATCCAAACCAGCGATTCACCTGATCTGTGCAAAGTCATTGTACAATAGAATTTGTGTTTGGTTGCATAACTGCCAACACAAAGTACACAGGCTCAATCACAAAACACACAAACAATATTTTTATTGCAAATTAATTCCACAGAACTAGTAACAGAGGAATTAGGTGAGCTTGTATTGTGAAAATAATAGTATAAAAACATTTAAATAACAAAATTAAGCAAACATATCCAGTACAGTTAGTAATATGTTGGAAGAAAAACAAGAATGGGGTAGACAAAAAAGTGGTCAAAATTTGTGCAAATATTTATAGCAGTTTTACAGACCTACATTATTGATCTAAAAATATAATAATTTAAGAAATGCATTATTCAAACTACAAGGTTTTCAAAAGACTTACAGATATTTGACCCAATTATGCCATCTGAGCTGATCAGAACATATACTGTTTGAAACAAGATATGGTGATTGTAGATTTGTACCGATATATGTTTCAAGAGAAACATAAATGACATTGCATTGCTCTGTCAAGCCAAAGCTAAGTGCCAAATTGGGAATGTTTAAGAAACTCTTTAGTCTGGTGTGGAAGTTGTAAAGGCCACTAGATGCTGGTTAAAATGGTTTCTTGTTGAGTTTGTATGGTTTTATGCCCATTTTATGCCCAACTAAGAGATGGTGGGAATTGAATGAGTACAAAATAATCGCAACATTCGATCAGACAAGAGTAATGAATAAAAGAGGTCTGTGGTACCACTGTAATGCAAACCCAAAGTGAATCCATGTAGCTCTGTACCACAGTTATCAGATAAGGCTGATCACTACCACATTTCTGCTGAAGACTTTTTGGAGCCTCAAAGTACCAGACCAACATTCATGTACCATTAATCAATGCATTAACATATGACATCATATAGTTCACAGTGTGCTATGGAAATTTACATATCACACATTTGGGAAAAGATAAATACACAGAATTCAGACATATCTGATGGACCAAATACAAATATGTATTCTAACAGCAAATATTGTAACTAGATGACAAATGTTGCATAATCATTCATGCGTGAACGACGATCTGTTTTTTTCTTTATCAATGCCAAATAATTTTAGCTTTCAAGGTTCTTGATTAAGAAAATAAATATCTTATTGAGAGGCACATCACTAAGTTTGGACTGCTGTTCTGTATGCTTGCTTGTGTTCTAACTATCATTTGTTCAGAACAGAATATTTTGACATTATTAGCATACAATTAAAAACTCCAGTATGCAAACTCTGAATCAGAAATATATTTGTTAACTAAATCAACACTTTGCTGGTCCCTGAATTCCCTACTGATTTTAGTGGCTAATTTTTTACTTTTTTAAGTAGCATTCTTTCATATTAATAAGGTGTCTTTTTAAAGAAACACAAAGATAAACAATGATGACAGCAAGTACACTTGGACTTTATACATACTCGCATTTAGACATAAATATATGCTGAACAAATTATTAAAGTATGCCAAACGGGACATAACAGTCTCCAAAGATGGTACAGACACAAAGACACAAAAAACCTTTTCTAATGCGATTATCATCTGTGCAGGGTTGAGAATAGGGTAATGTCAGATTGAACTGTATACACTTGTAAAAATCAGTAGGTGGAAGCTATTAGAAAATACCGCAACAATCCCAGCAAACAATTATAGCACAACTGTGACATCACATACATGACACAAGCGATTGTGACCTCACACCATATGATCAATGATTATAGCTCTGTTCCAAACCTTAGTGAGCTGCTTGCTGTCTACTGCCTACAAAGGCAGCTACAATTTAAAGCAACACACTAACTGTCATTGATTTAAAAAATCTTTTATGGCAGCAAACTCACCATTTATTCTAATAGTCTGCCGTTAACACATTAATCCAAAAACGTTATACTCTAATGATATGGCATAAAATTTAAAACTATATTTATAGTTCACATTTTGCTTGATTTGTCTACCATCTTGTTTTTTTTTGTATTTTGTCACTATGCATTATGGGATTGCCTTCTCTTTGATGTAAAGGTGGTTTCAAACCCGGCCAAAAACGATCTAGTCATAATTGTACTGTCTATCTTTTGGGAACAGTCTTGACATAGAGAGTGTACTTGTGAATGCCTGCTTCAAAATGTCGGTAGGCTTACTAGGTTTTGGCACAGAGCTTTGGACAGAATAAAATAAAATATCCAAACTTTTGTCACAATTGATATGGGGAAATAAAATGACAAAGATGAGTTCACTGACATTTTCTTCATGGTTTATCAAAACGCACGTCAATGAAATATAGATATCCATTTTTCATTTGTAAAACTACTGTCATTAGAAAACTACATGTATACACTTTTCAAGTCATGAAAACCTACAAAACAACTTCTTTGGTGTAAGAAAAATAGCTAGTACAAATCTACAGGATATGAACGTTATCTACAGAACATTACATTTACATTACATCTGATCATGAAACTGATCAATATTGGGGGAAAAAAGGTTGATACCACGTATCTAAAACAATCTCATCTGGAATATTCCAAATATCTAAAGTGCTTCTGCATTACTCCCTAATTCAAACACATGTGGGATTGTAAGTACCTCCACTGACTTTATAAGGCAGATTAATTCTATCCACTACATACATAAATCTGTACACACACTGGAGGAAATGACATAGAAGGATGATGCTAAAAGGAATAAAAACAAATATTCCCTTTGACATAGTTAATCTGAAGATCAGCCGCCCGGGGCCTAAAAAGACTGTAAGATTATTTGTTTAACTGATGGACAAAGAAAAATTGAAGTTTGAGTTCTTTCATTGAGGATTTTAGCAGCTATAATTTCTCAGACAAACTTGGGGTGTCTGGACTTTCACAGCCTGGTTAGGAAGAGGTGATAAGAATCTTTTCTTACTGTGCGAACTGACACTTGAGGTTACTAAACAATCTTAAAAACTGATGTAAAACTTAGATGAGACAGGCAAACACAGAAAGGAGCTTAGATGTTTCCACTGATAGCGACTCACAGACCTTCCACTCAACTCGACTGGCCAAATTCTTCCATGTTTGCCATAACACCGGATTTCTGGAGAAGCTTGATTGATTCATGTGTAAATGCTAACAGAAGTTTTCTGAAATGTATCAGTGGTTCTGCCTTGGCAGTGTTCGACAAACACAGCGCCATCTGCTGGTGTGGCTGTTGCAGTACTACTTGGTCTTGTAGCCACAATGTTATGCTGTCTTTCCCACTATGGGATTCTCACTGAAACAAAAGTAGTGCACAATATTTAGACTTTTAAATCTTGCCTAACACAGAATTTTGATTATAAATAAAGGAAAACAAATAAAGGAATTTTTTTTTTAGAAATTTGGATTTACCCTTACGTGGCACCTCAAAAAAACAGGATGTGATATCTTAAAATAAGGTTAATTTTAAGGTAAATAATTTTCTCATGTTAATTTCTCATGTCCCAGTTAATTGGTCTAGCTCCTGGAGGAGCAAGACCTGGCTGGTGAAACTGGTCAACACCAGCACGCCAGAATCCCAAACTGGGGACCTGCATTCAAAACACAATAAATGTGATGACCAGCTATGATGTTTTTTGCAGGCTTAAAGAATGTTCTGTTTTGTAAACTTTACCAAAGGATGTTTGTGTTTGGAATGGAAAACTAGTGTACAGCCTAATTCATAGTATACACTGACTATTTCCTCCAATACAGGATGTAAAACATGCAGAGTATGTAATACCAAATGTTTCTAACACTACTATGCTACTGTTGTTACACATCCTGTGAATGTTGCATGTTTAATTTAATAAGTGACCACAATCAATCCAGTCATTGTATAATTAAAATTAAACAGTTGTTTTGCATTTTTATTCCAATTCTGAGTAAAAATGTAATAGCTTTTGGCAGTACGACTGGTTAATGAGGGTCAACTTAAGTGTATTGCATAGTGGGATGGAGTAATTAACACAGCGTGCATTGTTGTATACTGCAAATTTTGGCAAATGTAGTAGCTCCATATAACATTAATAACAGCAATTAATATGAAAAGTTCCCTTTTCAAGCATGCCAACAGTATTATGTTGCACTGTAGGTGTCTTACATAGTGCCTGGTTCATCGGTTAGCGCCCCCTTTGAGTCATGATGAGCCTGCAGGTCCTCCAGCACGGCTCTGAGCTCTTTAATGGTGCGGAAGGTCTCTTTAGGGTCCTGTATTGTGAAGGCTGAATACTCCTCCTGCTCTTTCTGCTGCCCAAGATATACAGACATACTGGCACAAGCATCTGCAGACACACACATGGAAGCAGTCATGTACTGATTGCACACAGTCTTTATGTGCCTGGTACCATCTAACATCAATTTTGACAGAAGACATATTTAACCATATTCATATTTAACCTAATCTGACGTGTGGTTTCAGTCAAAAATTTGGACACATTTCACCGAAATTTCTCTCATAACCTCTCATGAGTTTTGCCTATGTGTGAATTTCTTTACAAAATTCAGCTATTCAGCTATTTATTTATTTGTTTGATTTTTGAGTAATTAATTATTAGGATTGTGTAGGTGTGCCCAAACCTTTGACTGATACTAAATTTTCTATTTAAAAAAATCAGGAGACGAAATTTTGGGGTTGGGACTCGGGATTTTGTTGGGATTTGATTGGATCGATTGTATTGATTGGACATGTAAACACACTGGGGGGGTATTACTGGTTAATATTATTTTTCCCCACCTGCGTGGCCTTGATTATGTCAGCAGAAAAGAAAATTAATTTCACAGATTATTTCATAAACGTAAATGAGAAACATTTTATTTTTAAAATAACGTTCACTGTTGCAATGTGCAAATTATAACCAGGTATTTTTAATGAGAAAGCAAACATAAGTTTGTGCAGTCTTAAAGGCATACACACCCTCCATCTTCTGCAGTCTGGAGAGGTTAGCTGAGAAGAAGGAAAAGATTCTCTCTGTTTCTCGGTCACAGTCAATGTCCAGTTGAATATTAGCCAACAATGTCCTATAGGATAAATCACGTATGAATAATCACATATGCAAATTACACCAGAGATGCACAAAAATAACCAACAATTATGTATTAAAGTAACTCAAAAAATCCACGTATGAAAGTAAACTAATGAAATGCAAATGCATTGGTCACCTCTTGTGTATTTTGTTAATAAAATGTCTTACGCTGTGCAGGGTTTGCAGCCCGGGGCGTTCTCGTTGGGTTCCTTGCAGCATAACCAGGATCCACTTACGTAAGCAGAGGGGTGAAACGCACTGAGTCGCCCCGGGTTACAGCGGCTGACTTGACTTAACACCTCTATCCAGCTGTTGGCCTCCACACAGTTCCCAGCCTGAACATACAGAGGCTTCTCTGAATGGATTACCTGAAACATCTGGACAACGATGCATGTGAGTAATTATAGAGTATTTTACATGCATTTACAATATGTAATATGCATTTGACTGACATTTGAAATACATATTTTATCAGCTCATTGGTTCCCTAGGAGTCAAACCAATAACTTTGATTGATCTTCCCATAACACCTCACTGACTCTACTGGTTGAGCTACAGAAAGTTCCTCACTCAGCCTCAGAAACATACTGATACAGAAGAAAGGACAAATGTAATTGATTGCTACTCACATTTTTGCGGTTAAAGGCACTTTCATCCAGCTTCTCCACACCAAGGATGTTTTTTACAGGAATTATGCACAACGCTTCTTTCCCTTGACATAAACACAAACATACATTCACCCATAAGCTTAAATAGCAAATTAAATCCACACACTATTTTAACACATAACATAAATTCTATAAAGTAAATTTGAAATATGCCAATACAGAGACTAGACCTCTGTGGTACACGTACACAAATGTCTGGGGATGGCAGTTCTTAAACAGACACTAAATTTCAATGATAATCCTGTAACGACCCAGGACTTTGTTTAAACGGGCCGAGCCAGTGAATCTAATAGCACACCAGCCCGTCCTGCCAATAAAAACACACAGCTGTTTCTCACGCACATTCTACACATTTGATAAATTCCTATTTTTATCACTTCTGTTGATGTACAACATTTTTAGCAGAGCACAGCCAAAATACACAAATGCTTGAGAACCAAAGCCACACACACACACACGTTGGGATTTCAAGTTTTATGGAGACACTGTTTTTTTAATGGTTTTAATAATGTATAAACGTAATGGTTTTTATACTGTACACACTATATATTCCATATATTGCACTGTACACGCGGTATATTCCCATCCCCTAAACCTACCCATTACAGAAAACTTTTGCTTTTTTTAGATTTTTAAAAAAGATGATTCTCTAGGATTTATAATCTTGTTTCCTCATGGGGACATAGAAAAATCTAACTATACTTGTGGGGACATTTGGTCCTCATAATGCAGTGCATACCAGCACCACACACATACACACACACTTTCAACAGGTTCAAGGCATGTCAAACATTCTTGTCCTAAAATGACCTTTTGTTTACCAGGTCTGTATTACCACCACTTGGTTCTCTTTCTCCACACAGAAAAATTTTTGCTCGCCGGTTAAAAAAACTCAACTATCCTAACAAGTAAAAATGAATAGTTTCAATGCTGATTGCTGATTGGTTAACAGAGAATTGGTTAACCTACAGCTAATAGACCAACTAGAGGTTACAAATTAGGAAGTAGAATTTGACATTTGAATTCTAGACATTTGCCCAGCTAGAAAAATTTGCCCAACAAGAGGGGCTACAGGTATGTGTTGGGGTAGGATTAGGGTATGTAGTCAACGTTGTTTAAAAAGTCATTGGGTCTGTACTTGTAGTTGTTTGAGTGTTTTTGAGAGTGATGCACTTTTGGTATCCTGGCGCTTTTCTTCCTCTCCCCAGAGTGATGTTCATAATGGTCAAATAGGGTCAGGACGAGTTTAGCCAGTAAAGACCTGCAGTAACTTCCCACTGCAAGGACTCAAGAGAAACCTCAAAACATTGTGGATCCCGTAGATCTGAAATCTGGAGAAAGAGTTGCAGAAGAAGGATACATGTCTACAGAGGCCAGACAATTATTTCCTTCAGACTCCCAGTGGTGCTCATTTCAGGAGACCACCCTTGACTGATCAAATAAGTTACATACAATTTTGAGTTATTAGCTTCTCTCTCTTGTTTGCTGATTGTTCTCTCTTGTGTGCAAGCTGTGATGTGTGAGGGTCTCCAAAATATGTAGTGTCCTAATGGGGCGTTCACACCAGACGCGACTTGCACAAATAAATCACGCTATTCGCGTGTAGTTGGACGCTTGAACATTTTGAGTTAACTCGCTTCATTCGTGCGTGAAATTCGCATCATGGGAGGGGCTTTTGCCAGGCGGCTCCAGTCTCCAATCACTAATCTCTGTCGTAATCACGTCACTACTAGAGCAAGCTCCTGATTGGTTAGCGCGGCGCAAATATCCGGCAAAGTTCAGATTTTTCAACTCGCGCACCAAACGCCCAAAACGCTCAATTCACGTCATTCGCACCACCTAATTCGCGCGTATCGCGTCGCAGAATGTCTATTTGCGTCTTTGCATTGACTTAACATGTAAATAACTCACGTTCATTCGCGTCTGGTGTGAACGCACCATAACTGTTCCTAGCTAATCCTTGATCCCAAGCTAAATCTTAAAAGGATAGTTCACCTCAAATAGGAAAATGTTCCATCATTTACCCACATGTCATTGCATGACATCTATTGACTTCCATTGTATGGACACAAAACCACAGAGACATTTCTCAAAATATCTTCTTTTGTGTTCCACACAAGAAAAACATCATACAGGTTTGAAATGATGTAAAATTATAGAGTAAATGATGAAATTATATCCTTTTATTCAGAATTAAGTAAAATCTGAGTTACAGAGTTGCCCTAGATAGCAAACTATGCTAGAGCTAGGTCTCAGAACTAACTTCACTTTTCTGACTGGTGTTAAGGGGATTTTTAGTCCAGGTTTAGTCAAGTCAGTTGCAGGTGCAAGCAGGTTTAATTTATACAAATGTATCTCAATATCTCAATATCTTGAGGCCTTACTAAACTTTACTGGAATTTGCTTTAATGTTTTTAAGCCTCTTGTGGGAAAGCCGAAGGATTTGGATGGTCATGAATAAAAAAAGTGACAGAAACCAGACTTAGTTAGGGAATCCTGCCTCCTCGTGAAATGAATGTCTATATGACAATAAAATATATCTCTATTATACATATGACACAAGTCATGTGTCATAAACAGACTGAGATGCAGCCCTCTAATGCTTTATTAAGGTAATGATTACTAGCGAGTGCACTGATTAAACTAAAAGAAATATTGTATGACAGTCTTCTAGTTCACCCATAGTTCACTGCAGGCATGCGGTATGCAGCAAGCGATGGGATGCAGGCAGCAGCTGACAGTGATGCTTATCGTCTGGCCGGTACAGGCAGAATGCTGCAGCTGGCCGCCATCACACATGCAGGAACTGCTGCCGTTGTTCATTACATTAACTTTGAACATGTTGTCTTAACATTGTTGTCCTAATGTTGTGTCCAAATGCTCCAAAAGCTCTCTGTATATTTTAAAATGAATGCCACTAATTTAATTTAATTTCCATTAATTTGATGTTTTATTTACACATATTTTTGTCAGATTAGAGAACCAAAACTATTAAAAACACTAAAAACAAAATCATAATGCTTGCCCTTCCTTGTAAACATGAACCAAAGTCAGTCCTTTCACAGGCACTTAAATTACAAGATAAATTACAAAACTCAAAGGAACAAATAACACCTGAAGAGAAGAAATGAATCTGAAAATTTGAGTATAGTTTGGATTCATATAGAAATAATACTGAATAACACTGAACTTCAATAATATTAACGCTTGACTGTAGACAGGCAAATCAGAACTCAGTGTGACACTCAACGTGAGTCTTTATCTCAGGAGAAATATCTTTTTAGGAGACACAGATGCTATGAGTTTGTTCATATAAGCAACAGTCAGAGCAATAGATAATAGCAATGATTGCTTTAACTTTAAATTTAATTACTTTAAATTGATTTTTTACTTTGACTGTTCTGACTGTTTTTATCAGCAGCAGAACAGAAAACACAGTCAGTACTGAAACAGCAACAGTGCACCAGGGAAAGTCAAACCACCATGCTGGCTTCTGAGTGTCCAATACCTAAAGATGTTTATTTTTACAACAGCTCTAAAATGTTCCGTGCGGGACACCCAGATCTACAGTTAGTGACCTTGAAATCTGTGTCATATTGGGAATTGCAGTGTCTCTAGTTTCGCAGTCAACCCACTCAAAAGAACATGGGAATTATGGTCGGAATGCTGTGATGTTTTGAACTTGCTGTAATTTGACCACATAAATATTTTGATGTGTTACAGCATTGATTTAATATTAAAAGTGTCTGTAGTCATCACAGACCATTTACAATCATATTACACCAGTATACTGCCAAAGTCATTTAATCAAATGGTTATTTGCCATGGGCAGTAGTTATGATTGGCTGATCAATACAATGAGTGGCTCACAAGGACTGTGAAATATGACATAATGATTCATTAGTATCATTTCATTTAATAAGTTTAATCACAAATGCATATAGAACTTCCCTCATTCGATTTACACTATGAAATGTTAGTAAAAATAAAAAAATAAAATTTAGTAAAATCTAAATGTAACTAAATATTATTTATTAGTAAATATTGCTATGATTTTTCCTTGTGTTCGATAAGTAAATAACAGTTTTGAAAAATAATTTTAATTATTTTAACTAAATTTTGCTACATTTTATGGCTTATGTAATCTACTTTGGAAAGTAGTTTTTTTAAATTATGAAACATTTAACATTTAAAGTCATATTAAATAGGCGTAAAAATGAGAATGTAGTATTTAGCCCCCCCATAGTTTCCCCTTCTAAAACATTTATGTATCAGCATTACATTAGCCTTCAATCACCCTGATCTATAGATATTGGCACCAGTAAAAATAAAAAGACAAAAACTACTAATATAAAATTTACAATAGGACAAATTACAAATGAACATACACCTATTCAATACTCACTACTCAGCACATTGCTACAAAACACAAGTTCCACTGACACCAGTGAACACAAGTCCACACCCACTTACGCAATGACATAAATGTGATTGCGTAAGTCAAATAAGGGAAACAGATTGTTTCACATCCAGAACGGGTCGACCACACTACACGAACAGGAGCTACACAAACAAGAATGTGAGACTAAGAACTGGGGCTTAAGGATAAAATGTGACTCTTAGTTCATGTAATTTCAACTTTTGCCATATGAAACACTTCCAGCTAAAACATGAGTGTGAAGTTCAACAGACGCATTTCAAAGCTGAGCTGGAGTTTTCCTGTTTTTTATCACAGACCATGAGGGATTTCAGGGATCACTTACCTTTCTGCTTGTGATAGGACAGCTCCTGATTGGTCACTCTTAACCAACGTTTCTTAAAGTTCTTCTTTCCTATTCGTTTTCTGCCCTGGGCACGCTTATGTACTTCTCTGTTAGAAATCAAATTCATATGACTACACGTTAGGTTTCCTGTAAACTTATGATGTGGTAAAAATCACCCAGCATGACTGGGGCTAATCAGACTGTTCAGGGAACTCTGGTGTCTTTTACTCACCCCTCCTTCAACACAAATGAGTCCTCCACTCCACTGGACTCCTTACACACGTTAGAGGAGATCTCATCTAAAAACTGATGCAGAGAGATCAATGCTATTTGGTTTTATCTTATGGCAGCATATTCTGTGGTTTATTAGATTTACACAGATTTTAAACCTTTGTGGCTGTGTGTTTTAAAGGGGCCATTGATTTAAATTTTCACTTTTTAGCTTTTTTGCATTAAGTTAGCTTCTGGCCGAGTCTGAAACTGTATCATCCAATGATCAGATTCAATTTGCAGCTGTTTCTGTGTAGTATTTTAATGACTTGTCCCATAGACCTAGATATTGTAGTTGCACTAGTTTGAACACAAATTTGGTTTCTAAAAACTGTCATACAAATTATTTTCTTTTGGTTGGTGTCAACAGATGTGCTGTTGTAAACCCCAACACTGAACATTCATTTAAACAAAATTTAAAAAAAAATTAAAACTTTAGCTGACTTGCTAGAAATTTTTACCTTTTTAACTTTTTCTATACATTCGTCTTCTTGGAATAACTTGAAGAAATCGTACATATAGGTTTCTTTAAAGCTGGACTGCAAAAAAAAATATTGAAGATCAGAAAAAAAACATCAACATCACTGAGAAGTAAAAAAACAACAGCATAATCGGGTTTGGCCCACGGTAAAGCCCTGCAGAAGAAAACATTGGAAAACACCAAAACTTTGCTGTGGATTGTATGACTAATAGCTGACATACCAGTTTGTTCTTGGAAAGGCTGCCCCAGCTGCCCAAAGACTGGA
>JAZGTK010011812.1:0-15326 GCA_036877625.1 Ambastaia sidthimunki | reverse complement strand
TTCTAACTTCTAAGTGAGAAGGATCCACACTTACTAGTAGTGACTTCTTTGATCATCTCTGCAGATGCATGGCAGCCAGTGACTATGTGCCTGGTCCAGACTGACAGATCCTTGCAGGTCTCTACCCTGAAAAGATGGGCTTCGATACCCAGTCTGGTTCCGGTCCGCGTGGCAAAGGACAGCTCACCACCAGGCTGTGGTGAACCCTTATCTGGGCCAGAGTGCACCAGCCTGCATAAACAGATTATGAGGTGTTTGTTTGTTGTGACACACAGACTACTGAGGTATTATCACAGAATTCACTTTAAACTGACCTACATTCATTATTTGTCAGCCATTACAAATAATTCTCATGCAATCAATGTGTACATTATTAAAAGACAAAAAAATGTCTTTTTAAAGAGCTAAACATCTGTCCACTGCAACTGTAGATATTTTAGATATATCTGTTGCTTTACCACTTTCACCAGCTTTTTACAATTTTTGTTAAACATCATTGACATTAATAAATAACACAATGACACATAAAAAAGTCATTATTATCAGCCCAATAAAATAAAACAGAAAACCTTTTTGAATGCTTTTTTTGTAAAAAAGTTGTGATCTAAAACAGAGCATTCAGATGAGGAACCATATGAGGAACAAATAATTATTTTGGGGTGAACAACAAACACAAAAAGCATTTGACGTCATGTATTAAAGTGTTCAGTGGACCACAGATTACAATGTTTAGTAAGCAAGATAAGTTTTGAATGTTTTGGCATAAAGTGTGGCTCTACTTTCTGCCATTTCGGGACAATCTCAGGGTCAACAAAACATGAACGTGTGCCAGTTAAACCTGCGATAACTGCTCTATCAGCTTTTGAGTCAGATCTGGGCTGGACTCCAGCTCAACTTGGACCCCGTTTATCCCTTGTAGTAATAGCTGCTGCTCTATACAGCTTCAGCAGGCGTTTAATAGCCATAGTGCTTTTGTGCCATTTCTTTTTAACTGGCTTACTACACAGTTTGCATGCATTTGGAAGCCATTTGGACAGCACTGCCAACTGGCAGACAGAACATGTGTTTACATGTGTTTGTGTGGGTTTACTTAACCATATATTGGGACAAATTTGTACCCAAACATCAGCAAAACCTGACAAATCTGGGCAAAACCTTCATTTGAGGATGTCCTCATTTGTAAAACAGCTATAAAAATACAGTAAATAAACCTTTTTAAAAATGATAAAAATGCATAAAGTTTTCTGTTAGGGTTAGAGTGTGGGTTAGGTTATAGTGTTGCATAAAAACAATAGAAGTATACAGAATGTCCCCATTTAGATGTGTGTGCCCAGGCATGTGTTTCACAGCAGGGTGTGCAGGTGTGTGCACTGTGTTTGTATGAAAGAGGAAATAAAGGCAGGAATGACACCGAGTCAGTGTTTGTGTGTGTGTGTGTGTGTGTGTGCGTACCGTGTGGCGAGCAGAGGGTAAGCGTGTGCGGGGCTGAGCCAGTGTTCTCTCATGCGTGGCATACTGTCATACAGAAGCAGGTCCTTCTCAGTCAGCACCACAAGTACCGGTTTCCAGCGCTGCCTCTCGCTTTCAGACTGAAACACACACACACACACACATTGATACTACTAACATCAGGACCGTTCCATTGACTCAATTGTTTATATAGCGATATAATGATAACTTCTAGCTCTATGTCTAAACCTCACACAAACCCTTCACATTTGTACATTTGTATTGAGACACAGTTTAAGCTCATTTAATTTGTCCTTATAACCTAGCTGAACCTGAAACACACACCCTGAGCAATTCGTTTGGTTACTACACGCCCTGTAATTACATTTTGTACTAATCTTTCTACTTTAGCCACAGGAAATTTTGTTTAAAGCAACAGCCACTAACTAACACGTGACTAACCAGTGTGTAAATTAAATTTGCATGGCTGCTGGTTCCTAGTGAAGTGCAGACATCTGGTGATTAGTTCATTCATTTAAGAGATTTCTTAATTAAGCTCGTCAAACTGAGAAAAAACAAGATGCGTCTCTTTGATTGCACTTCCCTGCAAGTAACCTGTGAAACTCCAAATACCCTGAGAATAAAATAACACTTCAAAACCATCTTCAATCATCCCGCTTCCATCCTGCTTCTAACTGATGGAAGAGCAAACTGAGCTCTCAGGTGTAGGTGTAAAAATGTTTGTAATATGATTTGCAGGCACATTTTATTGGGAAGGAATATATATTAAACTATAAACTACTTATAGATCTGCAATGAAACAACACTTCACATATTTCAAGATGTTAAACCATGTCAAGGCAAGATTTGAGATGTTAGTCAGCAACCGTGTAAACATCTGAACTCAACAAGGACACATTTCTTTTCGTAACGCACATTCCTAGTGTTATTCCGAGTGATTCATCTCACACAGTATTCCAAACACAAAAACAGTTTGTCTACATAATGTAATACATTGCTCTCTTGCACTTGTCCCGAAATAACTTCCATTTTCATTTGACTTTATAAATTAATATTATTTTTCAACCCCAGCGTTTCAACCTCCCACATACCTCGACCAATTAACTTTTATGACTTTTCTTGACTTTTCCACACTTTTTGGACTACTAGCTAAGGATTAAAATAATTCACAGAGTGCAATTTCTAGCTGATGAAATAATTTGGAAGCCAGCATAGCTACAGAAATTTACATCCACTGCAGACATTTTCATGACTCAGCAGTTTCACTCATTTATATCGGCAGAACGGCGTCCGCGTGGACTTTAAAGAGCTCAGAGCTAAACCTGCAACACAATTGAGTTACAGTCCAGAAAGTTTTCCAAATTAGGTTCAGCACAAGTGTGATTTACTGCTGAAGTTCTCAACCCTGACAGACGTCCTCAGTGCTTTGTAGATATTCTGACAGAACACTAAAATCTTCACAAATCACAGGGCTGCTCTTCAGTAGGTCCGTTTGCCTTGAGAAGGCTAAAAAGAGACACCCGAGGGGCCGAGTGTATCAGAGACAGATGTGCAACCACACAACCGACCCTTGTTATAATCTCAACACACAAGAAAATCTAGCCGCTGTCTGTGGCCATTCAGCAGACTGGAGGTTTTTTTCTATCGTGTAATTATTCATCAGGTTGGTAATAAGAGAGGGTTCGAGGGAGCTCTCATTAAAGAGCAGGCTGAGAAGGGACTGCCCACAGCCCTGCCATCACTGCAGATCTCCATGAGCCAGCGCTGCCAGGCCTCGGCTAATGAGACGCCGATGAAAAGAAGATTTAATAGGGAGGAAAACCTGCGGTCATACTGAGAAAAGTCATCCTCCATCAATCGCTACAGTATCCACTCACCACCATTTCTGAGAAGAGAAAGGCTCCTCAGAGGAACTGTATGTACAGTTTGGAGAAGTTTAGCTCCGTTTCCCCTCAGAGCTTCTATGGTGTATCAAGACACACAGACCCTGTCTTAAACACTGTGTACACTGGTGCATGTTTGACACCATAATCATTTTTTTTAAATGCCATTAATGCATTTCGATTTGTTATTCTAACTATTTCATTCTGTTCTGTGTGTTTATTAAAGACTGATTAGGACATTCACTGCTGATTGTAACTGATCAGAGTCACAGTGCAAGCGTCTGTGTTCACACACCCACACAATAAACAAACACAAAAGGCCCTAATGGAGCTTGTGTTTCAGAAACTTAAATGGAGTAACATTCTTTATGGACATTTTTAATTAATTAAAAGTCATTCTATGTAGGGTGAAATATATTTATCACCAACACAGTTATGCAGGAACTGGTTATTGCTAGTTTAATCCATTGACAGAATTAATGCAAGTTGAATGTCATTTGCCATGTTTATTTTTGCTATGTGCCACTTCCCACAACGGTATGTTTTAAATTGAAAGTAGAAGTTCTTTATATAGCCACACGGTTCTGATCATGACAGGAACTATTTACTGTGAACACTGTCTTACATCAAAGCAAAGACTTTGAGTTAATTCTGGGTATTTTGTAAGATATCCCTGTGGGTTCAGATAGCTTACTTTCAGCCATATGGAAAAAGTTATCCAAATGACCAGCAAAAGGTCTTCCATGTTATTCAAACTTTGAAGTAAAAACCTGCAGTTCCTTCCACAGTCAAAAATATCATGGAGCTAAGCTGGTGTGTGTTTATGCATGGGCTTAAGATATATCCCTACCACCAGTTTTATTTTATAAAGTGATGTGGATAAAAATGACCATTGCAATAAGTGTGTATACTGCATGTTCTCACAGTGTTTGCAAACCAACAATTACTCTTATGACTGACTTCCTAATAACAATAATAACAACAATGTAAATGTAATGTATGTAATGTAATAATAATAATAATAATTCATCATTCTGTATAAGTGCATTACATTTTTAAGTACATTCATGAAACTGTGTGCATTCATCACCTTTTCTGCCAGCCAACCAAGGTGTCGGATCTCACGACTCCCTGCGACGCTGTGGCGACCTGCGTGCTCTCGAAGTTCTCCGATAACTTTGCTGGTGAGGTTTGTAATGGTGGACTGCATCAGAGTGAACCAGGTCTGGGCTGAGGCCGTGTCTTTATAGCGCATGACTATGGTGTGCTTAGCATCAGGGGAGTGCAGCTCCAGCTGTCTGAAACACAATCAGAAAGTAAAAACAAGGACTTATAGCACTTATAGCACTATATTTCCATCAGGAACCCATCTCCTGTGAGGAACATTGTTTTGGGTAAACCATCCCTTTAAGGAAATACCTTGAAAATATGTATATTCTGGCCAATATGTTTAACATCACATTTAAGTAACATGGATGGAAAAAATAACTACTGCTTCTTTAATTTGATATAAAATATAGTACAGAACAGAATGCATGTGATGACTTTAGAAAGCACTAAACTTCCAGTCTTGGTTGAGAGATCATTAAAATGAAAGTTCATGTCAAAAACAAATCTGAGTCAGTTATAAAAAAACAGCTAGAGTCAACATTAACCAGCAGAACATCAGATGCCACAGAATCGTACATCACCTCAGCTGCAGGAAGTTAACAGTGATACATGCTGATGTCATACATCATCTTCAGCAGGAATCTTAACCTTACAATCCTCAATATCATTTTTAGGTGCCGCTGGTTGGTAAAAATAGACTGTGCTTTCATGACGACAGAGAGTTTGGAGGCCAGATGGAGCTGCTGTGTTTGCTGTGGATTGGAGAAAAATGCTTTCTGGATGAGGCCCAAGAACTTCTCCCCTTTAAGGTTGTAAATGGAAGAATTAAACGACTAATGAAGATGCTTGTGTCTGATTTAGGAAGTGTAATAAGCAAGTCAATGTTTCAATTCCTTTTATGGTCACAGGAGACTACTTTCGTTTCACTAAACTTCAGCAAATTAACCTTTAAAAAAAACATTCCAAAAAATCTTTAGATGTTTACATAGAGGTATCACTGATAAGGGCAGACCCACATTTTCCTGACTTAAGTGTAGATTAAATGTAAGAATTAATCAGCTGAGCTACAGGAACATGTTTCCAGCAGAATGCTCATATTTATTTTAGACAAGACATTGACTGATGTGCTACACATACATGTCATTGCACTACTGTCAAAAAATGGTCAATGGTCAAAAAAATGGTCACGTTACTGTCAAAAAATGGTTTTATTTAAGTTTGAAACCCCTGTTCCAACACTCTGGTTGATTAACAGGTAAATTCAACACTCTCCACATCGATTCATCTGTGAATCCTGTTCAAGGCGCAAACAGGGTCTAAATTTAGATGGTCTCCAAACACAATGTATCCACACCAAACAGAATTTAGACTAACACAAAACAGATAAAAAGGCCAGGGACACATCTTCTGAGGAACATCTAGCACAAACCATCAGTCACTTACAATGACCTCCAACATAAAAATTCCACTTAAATTTCCACTCTGGACCATCAGCACTCCAAACAGTCAATTCTATTTTTGCTCCAGATGGATTTTACGTAAGAACATGACAGAAATCCTCACACATTTTACGGCAATTGAGGTAAACCGTGAATGTCTGCGGTGTTGACGGAGCTCTGCAGGAGCAACAGGGTGATGGATGGACTATTAGACGTGGGACACAAAGGGTGTAAATTGAAAACAGAGCCGGCGGGCGAGAGCTGACAATCTGGCAGCCAGCCTGCAGAGAGCTCCTGACTGACAGTTTTTCGTCTGTCTGTCTACCTATCAGTCTCTTTTCCAGACTATATACACACACGATGCAGTCTGAGCTGAGAAGTTTCAGATGGATTCTGAATATGTATAGAGATTATACTAACACTGAGAAAAACAATGCATAGAGAGAAAGAGGATACAGAAAGCCAGGGTTCAGTGTGTTAAACATTGTGATGGCAGTCCACCAACACAGTAGCCTCAGTGTTTTGAAAAGGATGTCACCACAGAGCCCTGACCTGGTACATCATCTTTAAACACTCTTCCTGTATAATGTCATGGTCAACCTGACAAACTGCAATGTTGTTTCTCTGAAGTACAATATAGTTCAAAAATAACATAAGTGGTACAAAAACAAACAATGCAGAACAAGACACAGCTGAGATAAAGCCTTTGCATCTTCAAGGTATAAATAAAGATTTGTTGATCTGCTTTCTGTTGTGTTGACATTGTTATCTTTCAGGACTTTGTCTGGTTCTTTTGGATGACTCATGTTATCATTATTTTGATCATTTCTGCTTATGGATGAGGTAAATGTTTTGCTCTGGCTGATACTGAGTATGCAGGGGGCATGTTTCTTTGGAAAGGGCCAAAGAGGAAGCAATCTGGAAACAGGTCTGAAATACTTTGAAGTGATTGTTGACATGGACTTTGATGTTGTCCATCACTTTTGAAAACATGAAGGTTCATCTATTGAAAAGCTGAGGACACCGCAGCTCTGCAAACATCAAATGTGTTTAAAGATGGAGTCAAAGACCAGCATAAAGCATCTGTTGCATTACCAGGGTTGTTACATTTAACCCTGTGAATGATGAGACCTCTTACTGTTAATACAGAGACAGTTTTACAGAGAGATTGTCTAAAACATTTCAATCTGCCATCTTTAACAAGCACAACAAAAGAAAAACACAAACAATTCCCAGAGTCTTGTGCAAACTTCATAACAAATAAACTCTTTTCATTAAATTTTGAATACAGTTGAATGAGCCTCAATCAGGTTACTGATTACTTCATTTTAAGCTTGTTTGTTTATTGGATTTTGGCTTTGCTACATTCCTGTGTTCAATATATTGAATGCATGAGCTGTACCTGTTTTCTGGGTCAGGGATGGTCATGCTGCGGGTGATGTAGCACATTTTGAGGGGGATGTATCTGCGGTCGCCCTGTAACGATACTGAGATTGGGCTGAGGATGTCTGAGTGAGGACTGCCGAGACGTGGAGACTCAGGTGGGGGGGTCTCCCAGCCAATCTCAGACACTGGTGACCCTTTTTTCACATATGGGGTGGCTTCTCGCATGTACTTCACTAGAACAAGAAAGAAAGATGGTCAAAAGATTTTCTGAGTATCTGAAACATCAACCATTCCCACAATTCAATTCATTTGAGCATCTTTGAGAAAAACCCTTTAGGTTTAAACCCTTTTTGGCCAAAAGTGTGTGGATACATTCTTCTAATAAATTAGTTTGGTTATTTCAGTAATTCCTAAGAAAACAAATCTTATTGTTACACAATACAAAGACATTCTAGAGAATAGTGTGCTTTCAGCTTTGTTTCAGCAGTTTATGGAGGGTTTATTCCGTTTCAAAATGGCCCTGTGTGCCAGTTAACTTCATCCACACCTGACTCATTAAACATTTCTATATGGACCTCGCTTTGGGCACACAAAAGAAAAATATTGCCTCAAAGTGCACAATTCTCTAAAATTTTGCATTGTGTATGAGGTTTGTGTGTGCAGAAAAGCCAAACCTATTACTAAAAAAGAGGTGTCTGCATGCTTTATAACTATATACTCAAGGAGTAAATCAAGACAACACATCCCTAAAAGTAAATTTTCCATTAAAGTGCTCTTGGCCTAAGCCAAAGCGAGAAGTGGAAGCAGGAAACCTCTACACAAAGCACATCACGTCGACAGCTGTGCTGACTGAGGAAATCATTTCACCACACATTTGCATACTATCCTATTGCATCGCTGCATGATTTCTGCTGGGTTTATGACATGGCAATGAACCTGAGGTAAAACACCTCAGGTGTAAAACACCTACAAATAAACCTGCTGGTAAGGGCCAATAAAGAGATTACATGTAACTGGCATGAATTTCAAGCAAACTTCACACCGAACTTCACACTGATTATTCCAATTTAGTCTTTACAGGAAGCTCTTGACTGTGAGCATTTTGCGAAGTCACATATTCACTACAGCTATTTCACAATGCTCGAGGTATTTTACAATTACCTGTGAAGAAAGAAACATCAGAATGTGCTGTCTGGCTATTTGGCATGACATCAACATGGTTAAAACATCCTGTGAAGGAATGCGAGACACATGGCAGTTGCATATTTCCCACGTGCGTGTATTTAGGGTGAGTAAACAATGACTGCAGTTTCATTTTTGGTATGAACTGTCCCTTTAGGAAAAGGAAACTTATGTTAAGAAGTGTTAAAAGTACGTGAACACTAATTCTACACTATAAGCAGTTTCAACTTGAATCCAGACACACACACACACTTAAAACATCTAAACAATCCTCCATCTTTAACAACGTTGGTCCTAACACAAGCCTGAATGTCTTGCAAATTTGAATAACTTTTCAAGAACATATACAACGTATTCTACTAACCCTTAACCTTAAGATTTAGTTCACATGTAGTTGAAAAGTTACTTATATTTAGTAGAATATAGAAGTTTTCTATTAAAATAAAGTGTAATATATATTCCTTCAGAAAGAGGAAATGCAAAAATGATCTAGAATGCTGTGTTAAAGTCTCACATACAGTTTACTGTAATTGTGTGCTTCAGGGTCAAGGATTCAGTAAGCTCTTGCATAAAACATAACTACTCAGAACTTCAGAGTCCACCACACAGCAGGTGAAATTCTATTGGCTTAAAGCTCCTGTAGTCCTTTATCCTCAAGGACAAGCTACAAGAGTGACTACAAACACAGACTTATAAAAGAACTTTCTGTGTTCTACAAAGACAAAGTGTTAAAACAGCTAGTTATATCTGATCTTAAAGTTGACTTAAGTGTCAATTTATTGTCCTTCAACAGGTGCGTTACAGAAATGTTTCTCCTCCTTTGTTATAAAAACTTCCTTAAAACAGCTTCCCGAATTTGTCTCCCTAACATAAGTTTGTAATTTTGTCCCAAGGCATATAAAATTACCATGAAAATGATCAATAAAAGATGCTGAAATTTGTTTGTGGTACATTGCCTCCAGCATCCAATATTTATTCCATCTTTTATTGCAAAAGAGTCTGTGAGATCAGCAATTTATGCATTCCTGAACGTTCTCACTGGCTGATAATAGCTCTCATTATGGTGTGCACTCTAGGGAGACGTGGGTTCGAGTGCAACAGCTGAGAGGACTGATGTAGAAATCATTCAGCTGGGTGATACCAGCGAGAATCAATGGAATTCTGAAAATCTGTCCACAAATTAAAATTTGGCATTTATGCTGCTTACTGTTTTTATGTTAAAAACCTGGTAAATGCAGTTTAACTCCAACCCTAATCAAACACACCTGAACCAGCTAATCAGGATTACTAGAAAGCTACAGGCAGGAGAATTTTATCAGGGTTAGAGCTGAATTCTGCAGGACAGGAACCCTCCAGGAACTAGGTTCCCCATCCCTGATTTAGAACATACATCCCATGTAGGATTACCAAGAAACCTGTTTTTCTTGTTTTGTGGCTGCTGTTCAAACATCTCAGTTGACTGTGTCTATATGTACATTCCATCAACTGAGCTCACTAAAGGGAATGTCAAGAATTAGGTCGAGTCTCATCTACAGAATTTGGATCAAGGAAATGAAACCACTTTCAATAACTTTCTTTAACCATTAACTAACCTGCCAAAACAAGTACTGGACTAAGTGACAGGATGGCTGAGCTTGCATGTGCTGGCGAATGTGGTGTTCTTGTATCTACAACTGCTGTAGCGTGAGGGGTCTTCATTACCCACATTCCCCTTGCTGTGTAAAATACCAACAATCTTTCCAATCTTCCATTACACTTCATCATTTATTTACAATGCTGAATATGTGAGAAAAATAAACAGAAAAGAACAGAAGGTCTCTCATTGAAGGAATGATTTCTTTGTGCCTTCGGCTAATGCATCTTTCCTGAGTAAGAAAATTAAAATTGTGTTGGCATAAACATGCTGTCATGCTTTGATACAATAATACTGAGAATTTGCTTAGACTTCTAGAATAGTTTCATTATCCCCTTTTCTTTGCTGAGGTTTCAATGGAAAGTCTGCACTTGCTGCTGTAATTGGGTTGTTGTTGTTTTTTTAGAAGAAAGTCATTCTGGTGTAAAGCCTATCTATGAATCCAGCTGTTCAAATGCAATATTTTCAAAGCATCTTTGTACTATGCAATTATTTTCTGGACAATAGACAATGTTGTAAGATGCTCAGAGCCCAAACACACATTTTATTAACGTCAACAAACAATGATGTATACACAAAAGCAGCTTTGTGTGCTTTTAGTTGTTTTGAAAGCGGCCTGCTTCATTGTAGGCCTGGTTTGTGGAAAATGGGAATTTTGCTGAAAGAGACAGAAAAAAGCCTTTTTGAACTTTGATTGGAAAATTGCTAATTTGATGCATGTAAAGTACAGTATTGCTGTAAAGTACTGCTATTTACTGGAGTCCTAATTGGAGAATTAAGCTTTTCTTCTGATGCGTTAATATAGACAGGCAACTATCAGACTGTCAGATCCCTTGAAACTGCATTTATGTTTCTGTAACACCACCAGAGCTTGAATTGTCATTTGCACAGAGACATTGACAAAGACTACACGAGGACATCGGGCAACCTGTTAAAAAAAAACAATGTTGACTGATAGAGATTGAATCGTGGCAGGAAAACAATACACGCTGGATGTGGTACATTTCTGTGAGTAAAAAAATGTGCAAAGATTTCTGGCAGGAACTGTCAAAGTGAATTATTCAAAAGAACCCAAATCCCAAGCAGGGAAATCTCGTGAGCATGGATTTGTCATGCAAAATTCTCTTGCTTAAGCAAAATTACTGAGACAATGTTTTGGGCACGTACTGGATGATACACTGAATACTCTGGCCACTTATGTCACTAAAATTGGTATTGAACTGTATTTCCAAACTAGGCACCAAGTTAAACTAGATAATAAAAACAGCTGAAAACTTCTCAATGCAAATAAGTATTTCTAGTTGAAGATTTCCAATGCTGGTGGAATGTTTCATCAAATTTCAAAAGCTAATTCCCAGAGTACTGATGACAAGAGTTCTCCATATGGACGTTAAATGATCAAAAAGCCTACATATTAATTTATTTATTTTGTAATTAGTCTTCATATCAGCCTTGTAGGCAGATTTAAATAATTTTATTTGGTCATTTTTACACAGAGATTATGATACATTAGTGACTGAACCACAGGCCGTTTACGAAACCTGTTCAGTTTAACCTGTTCATACCTCAAGTATGAGGAGATGTGACCAAAAAACACATCACATCTCTGCCTGTTTAATCAAAATAGTCAGGTGGGAAACTGAGGTGGAATTCAGAGCTAATGGCCAAATATAGTCAATCTGTAATCCTGGTACAGTTTCACACATAAACTCCAGCAACCAATATTTCTGTTCAGTTTCCACAGCAATCTGATCCGATCTGATGTTGCTGTCATCAATGTCAGAATGTAATTATGGGTGCTGTAACTGTGCAAATATATATATATATACACATACACACACACACACACACACACACATTTATATATAATGTTTATTTCTTTGAATGCTTTCTGTATAAACAACATTATGTTCCATACTTTAGAGGGATTTAGAGGGCTAGCGATACATTTGCTCGCATACACATTTTTCTATCTAGCCATATTTCAAAACAATAATCCGCAGTATTGTGAAAATCTTTCGGAATGCAAACACCCTCGAGGCTGAAAAAGTTATTAAAGTTATCATTCAATAACAGGGACTGTCATACCTCTGTTAATCTCACGGGTGCTTTCATTATTTTTCAACAATACCAGAAGGTATAACAAACACGTCCATCGCTTACACCTGGGGAAAGTGTCTACTGGAGTGTAGGGGTGTTTGTTTTACAGTAAGTACTGTACTTCTTAAATGCTTGTTCATTCATTTCGCTTCACCAACAGGTGCCTCAACACCTGATACACCTCTAGACTTGAACTTCACAGGCAAGCTTTGAAACCTTTTTTCCTTACCTTCCAGCACAACTTCTCTGCCCGCTTTCTTTAGTACCTGCACCGCCTCGTCGTGCGTGGCGTCCCGCAGATTGATCCCGTTTACGGATAGAATCGCGTCCCCAACGTAAAGCGCTTGAGTCTGGTCCGCAGCCAGACCTTTGAATATTTTACTGATAAGAATGGGCATTTTATTCTCCTTCCCACCTTTGATGCTGATACCTAACCCCCCGATCTCCTGCTTGATCACTTTGACGCATCTTTTGCGGTTCGCAATCGCTTCGGGCACTTGTGAATCTGTATAAGGAGTCCTGACTCCGGCTTTGGGACTGTTGGTGGGGTCCGAGTGATCGTAAGAGCCGTTCGTGGTAATGCCGTTCAGGTTAACGCTGGTGTCTGCCGCGGGGTCCTCGCAGCTGAGCGTCAGCGACTCGTCGCTTAAACTCGCAAACACCGCATGCCATCGGTCCCGTACAAGCACCTCCAAACACGCGCTTTTCTGCACTCTGTTACCACAAAGCGCCGATGCTACCGCCATCTTTGGAGCATTCTTAAAATGCCATGTGATTTCATATACAAACGCAGGACTTTACCCCCGAAGAGGGAAAAGTTGTCATTCAGGTTGGATAGTTTCAACCCTACTACCAGCTCTCCATGCATATCCTCTTTGGGTGGAGCAAACGTCGGCGCTATGTCCCGTGTGGCCATGCAGACACATGAACTCCGCCGCTGTCAGGAAATGTGCAGATTAAAGTCTGTGATTTATATATTACGTTAGTTATTGATTACAGACGCGTTCCCGTGTACTTTAAAAACGGTTTTAGTACTTTAATGATAAACTGCACTTGTGCAGTTAAGTCAGCAATGCTGTGATCTTGGATCTTTTCATGTTTGATGTGTTTGAGGAGAAAATACCTGCTGGCTTAAGTCATTTAATTACAGTGCGACCCCTGAAATGAAACCGAAAACTATTTTGCACGTTCACTGTTTGTTACTAAATGTTGTGTTTAAATATATTTTCAATATAAAAGATTTTGAATTATTACTAATCTCAAAGCAAGGTGATAGAAACGTATATGTCAATGTATGTAAACAAAACACTGCAAGCGTTGATCCGTCAGAGTCGGCATGCCTTTCAGTTGCGCGTTGTTAGTATCACCTAGTGTTCATTTTAGGTTACTGCACCAGTGCACACAATTGCGAAGTTCACATGTACCTTATTCTATTTCGTGAAAAATGTGATGCTTTTGCTATGGGTGGCCATATCACTTTACATTATGTGTGGAGTAAAATCAAAATAACGTTTCTATTGTACTATTCGTCATCATTAGCAGATTTTGGGTATATAACATAAAACACAAAAAGATAAAAATGAACTCAAATCTGTGAAGACATTCTTGCACAGTTTCAGTTAATGAGGTAAAGTTTTTTTTAATGAGCAGATTAGGTCTCATCTTGACTTTCTTGATCAAAGCAAGAAAGTAAATGAGCTGTAGAATAAATTATTTTCTCAAAAACATATTTTAAGCACCCCAAGCATTTTTAACATAGCAGATTTTTTTTTTTCAAAATGTATGATTTTAAAACCATTGTGTGTTACATCCCTGACTTTGGTTAGTTAAAAAAAATTATAGTATACGATCAAAGTTAATACAGCATGAAAACATGGCCAGAGGTAATTTCATTATAAGCCCCCTAAACCCCCCCAACCCCCCACCTCATAAAGAAAAAACAGTGCTGTGGACAATGGAAAGGAAACTTTGATGCAGCATTAAATTTATGACTCAGTTAAACACTGTAAATATTGTCTCATGCTTAGTTTACCCTCTGGGTTTGATTATGACTAAATTAAGAATTAAGGCTTGCATGAAATTTACAAGTTAACCCCACTTCAACTCATGGGGATCTGTGTCTATAATTTACAAGGGCTCTTTTCACAGGGGAATAGTTCTTCTTCTTTTTCTTTTTAAATAGTTTTTTTGTCGGTCCCTAACGATTGCAAAACAGCAGGAAGGCACATGCAGCTCATTAGAGTTGTATTAAAAGGCCATGTTGAAAAGTTAGGGCTCTCGTATGTACGATGATAATGATGTATTATGATTGAGAATAACTCAAGTGGTAAACAACAAATTTACTTTCATCGCCTTCTTCTTGCCATCAAGATTCGTTCTATGTGTGTTTTTTTATCACACAATGGTCTGTGGGTATTAATACACCTATTAGGGTGTTCTTTCTTTTTGCTGTTGCATTGCATTATGGGACACTTCATTATGAGTGAATGCAGAAGTTCCAATGCAACAAATTTGTTTCACTGGAAAATTTAGCACTGGATGAAAGGGTAATTTATTACATGCATGTATTTGTTATATCAAGATGTGTATTTTGGATCTCTGCACTGTAGTCTGGGATTGTGCCGTCACATTCTGTGCTTGAATACTGTACTAAGATAAATTACCAGGGAATGGTTAACTTCATTAGCCTCAGCAGAAACTAAGAATAGCTGGTGAAGGAATACGTAAGCAAAACATGGTGTTTGAAGGCATTTGGGAATGCAATCAATCAAAGCTGCAATTGATGGGTCATTTGTGGCACTCAGTACACAAAAACCTTTACACAAACGATGCATGTAGAAACTGTGTCATGTGTTCTGGAACATAAACCTTATTCCTGGCATACCTTGGCCATGCTGTTTAAACTGTTACATCACTTTAACTGTAAACTTATATTTGAGGTACAGTATGTGGTGTGGTCTAATTTGCTTTTTTGAAGTAAGCAGCACAAAAGATGCCAAAAGTGGCCTCATTAAAATAACAAATTTAGGAGGCCTCTATAATTCTAGTTAGAATTTACTTTTATTGCTTTTCCTTTTCTCTCAGCCCAAATACTGTTTTTAACGCAACATACGCTGCGTTTAA
>JAZGTK010011811.1:0-15327 GCA_036877625.1 Ambastaia sidthimunki | reverse complement strand
ACCTTGACCAGTTTATTTCATCAGCGGGTATTTGCATAGATTTTACAATATATGGTGTTACATTCGGGGTGTCGTGGTGTACCAGTCTTTACACTCATATAACTCTCACTTGTTTTTCTTGCATGTAGCCATGAAAGTTTCATAGAAGTTTCACAACTGCAACTTTATTTAAAGCTTTAGGTTACTGGAAGCCTACCTGGAAGTCTGTTCTTAGTGGTCATTTTAACACTTCTCTGTTCTGAAATTACTAACGTGGATAGAACAAAGCTTATTTCCCCTCACTAATATTTGTACATTTGTTCTGCTGCTACATCCTACATAGTGTAGCTTGAACTCGTCCCTCACTTTATAGCTGCTGAGAAGTGTATGTGGGCTGATTTATCTTTTTTAATTACTGTATTTTTTTAAATAAAAAAATATTTTTTTTTAATCCGTGCTATTGTTTTCATGCTTGCTATATATTTTTTATTCTATTTTTAATTTGACCTTATCCCCCCTCCTGTGTTTGTCTTTTAATACATTCAATCTCCATTAAAACTGTAAGGGGTCATACAGTATGAGGAGGAAATAAACTGTCCTTACTGTAAACTTTATTTATGAGATTAAAAACAAATTAGGTTCAAAAAATGCATTTTTGACCTATTTTTGATCATTTAAGTTATACTCTAACCATGTATGTGACATGTTTGCTTAGGTCACTATATGAATTAGTCACAATGTAATTTTGGCTTTAAAAATAGGCTTTAACTTTGAAGGATGAAGTTCAACAACAAACCCACAGTACCAATCTTAGAAAAAAAATAAACATTGCTGCTCATTTTACATTTATTGCTGGCATTTCTTGAAGGCAATGGCCTATTTAATTTTAAACATCAAAAAGAAAATGAAAAATGGTAGGGGAAAATTAATTTATGACAGTTTGGGCACAAAAATCTTTACACTAATAGCTTGAAAAATATAAAAAGAAACAATATTACCCCTTTCACAGTTGTAAGAGGGAAGGGTGAGAAGCTAGTTTCCTGTCCAATATATGGAGTTCAGGTTTAAAATGAGGTACTGACTCATTATAACATTTTACAAATACTAATGCAGTTTTCACAGATCATTTTCAGCTTATTACAGCTGCTTTTGCACTAATGGATGAAATCATGGCGTCTTGTTTAAATGTGATTAGCTGTTGCACTCCTTGTATTTCTTTTTGTCTCTTAAATGTTATTTGTACCTGCATAGCAACATCTCACACAGTTTATGCTTGTATGTGGAGGATTATCTGTCATTTTCCATTACAGTTGTTCATTGTTGTGCCTGTGGTGGCTGCTGTATGATCTCAGTTAGCTGATCAACAGTTAGCTGCTGTTGTGAATTTGTGCCCATTGTCAGTATTGTGTTTGCTTGGGATGTGCTGGTGTTGTGCGATCAGTCCACACTGTGCTGCTGGTTGAAATGAGGATGTTCTGGGCCATTAGTAGAATAGGACAGAGAGAAATTGATTGGATCATGAAAAGTGGGCATGCCGTACAAGAATGGGCTACATGATTTTGAAGAAAAAATGTGAAATGCAATTCATTGCTAAGTAATTTTGGTATTATTTAAATATAAAAAAAATAAATAACTGAAAATAATATAACCAACTTTTTAACGTTCTTTCTGGTAAAAGAAAGCTTCACTACAACTTCTGATAGCAGTTTCTTTGCTAAATCCATTGACTTAAAACTGACTGTACATAATGTTTTAAAGTATTAAAATCAGTTATTGCAAACCATTACGATATTTTGATCATTGTGATATTGTGCAGCCCTACTTTTTTACTAATGACAAAGACTAAGACAAAAAATAAGGTAAAATTTCATTATTCACTTTAAAGGTTGAGGTTGAGAGCAGGTAGGAGAACTTGTCCTTGGATAGAAAACATGCTAAAATGGTTTGCACTAAATCTTTTGCAGATTTGACATCAGGGCTGAACTTCATAACTTTTCTTTTAGGGCGTTGGCCTCCTCAGTGTTTTTCTTCATGGAGGTTCAAAGCTGGACCCTCACGTAGACACATTGTTGATCCTCGTTCTGAAATCTGTTCTCATTCATTCCCCACATTCCTCTCATTCCCGTGGGAGAGAAGCCAGTGTTCCCTTAACATGTTTTGGAATTCTTGCTTTGTTTTGTACACCAGAATTCGCCAAGCATCATTGCACTGAATTGTTTGTCCCTTGAGATACATTACAGGGAGACGCCACAAAATTATTCCCACCACCCTATCCAGTCAGCTGCACAGCTTTCCCAAACTACTGACTGTTGTTGTTATGGTCCGTGGGAAGAGATTTGGATCCTGGTTTTGTTCTCAGATCAGTGGTGGCATGGTACGGAAGTTCAGAGGAGCGCCTTCGAGTAGAAGCACAGCGAATTGAATGTTAAGCTGACGGGTGATCTGGCTAATCCTGCCGTTTTTAAGATCACCTCCGCAGTGGGATTTTCATAAGCACTCAGATATAGCCAAAGGTAAAAACTCAGTTAGAATGAACAGTCATGTATCAGACTTTGATATCTCATGTAGCCTTGTAGAGCTGATGTCCAGATCGGCATTAATTGAATCCAGACTGAAACAGTTTTGCAGTGCTGTCTGTCTTATAGAAGTATCATATGAGGCTGTAGAAAAGCTCTACGCCCCTTTATACACTAAACAGATTTGTCATGCTTGAGGCATCATGTAGATGCACAATCATTTACAGTAGAACGGTTTGAATGTGGGTGATGAGGTATTGTTGATTCATCACAGTGATTTTAGTTTTAAAGGAATTACATTAACATCATAGAAAACTACACTTGTCAAGCCATTTTATGGAGCCTTTTAGTTTGATTGTCTCTTAATAAAATTACTTTAAGACAGACAGTCTTAGCTCTATCATCTACACAGACAGCAAATTGTGACTGATTTCTTTTCAGCATACACTGGACACCATTTTCTCTCTCTATCAATCCCTCTTTTTCCTCTGTGCTACTGTGTCAGTAAATGAATACCAGCCTTTTTTTCTTTTGCGTCTCTTAGCTGATTAATGTGTTTAACAACTGCACAGCATCCATCAAATATCATCACAGCATTTTTTTGTATTTGGTTGCATAATTAGCTGAAATTCACTTTTATTGAAGCATTTTTTGTAGCATCCGGCTCATATTTCTCGGCTGTGTGTGTCTCTGTGCGCTTCCCTCTGTTGTTTTGTAGCTGCTGAGCTTTTCTAAATGATGTGTCCCTCTGTTCCTCCCGTAGTATGACTTGCAAAGTGCTTTCTAACCAGGTTTCTGTCAGCTTGCTGTGCTCCTCAGTAACTCAGTCTGATAATAACTCTCGTCTCCTCTGCTTCTCTCCTCATCCCGGCTGCGCTGCAGGAAAGCGTTAAGGCTCAGGTATCGTATTTATTCACTGTTTCTGTGTGCATGTGTGTGTGATTTTATAAATACGATGTGTTTGTGGTTTAGTGGACATGTGTGTGTGGGTTACATATGAGCTGAAACCTTGCAATTGTACCAAAATGACTTGTTTGCGTGTGCGTGTTTGCATGTAAAAATCAATGCGATGGTCCTACACAGATTTAAAATGCGTGTTGCTTTATGCAAGCAGTATAGATTTGTCTTACCTTAGTGGGGTTATTTGCAAATATGAACTTTAAATATATGGTTTCAACAATCTGAGCGCACTGTCTAATAAATAGTAAGAGAAACTAGATTTTTGCATTTTGTGAAGAGTATATGAGTAATGTTTGTCTATGGAAAACTTGTCATTGTTGCTTGGGCGTTCTGAGGGGTTGCCAGGGTGTTGCTATGCAGTTGCTATGATGTTCAGAGTTGTTCTTAGCACATTTCTGTGTGGTTGTTAGGGTATTTTGGGTGTATTTGGTATTGCAGGTGGTTGCTAGGGTTTTTCTAGGTGTTATTTCTCCCAAAAAATGTTGTCTAACTTATTGTCTGCCTTATAAAAACATGAATCGGATCACTTAGAAAAGCAATAGCACATCATTGTTTAACAAACCACACTGTGTGAAGTATCATTCAGTCACGAATGCAGAGATGAGTTACACATACGAGCACGAAAACAAATGATTACAAGCTAACGCAAGCTCCACGGCTAACACAGTGTGATAACAATGACAATTAAAGACTTAGTTTGATTTTAATTCTGCCATACTTGCAAGACTAGCAGAAAAAAGAGGTACAAATAAGATGATGTGTGTAATGTTCTGCATGTGTGAGTGTGTTATTTGACACCCCAGGCCTGATGTGGACCGCTGATGTGTATACTGCTGAGCTGATACCTGTTTTGCAGTGATTCGATTCAGCGAGGAGTGAAGCAAAGCGATTGGGAGATGGAGAGTGTGATGTGTGTGTTGGAGAATGGGAAGGAGTGAGAGTCTTGTCAGGTGTTCTTGTGAAGAGTCTGGCTCTATTTTTAGAACCATCCAAAGCGATTGCTACTGCAGCATCCGCCTGCACCGAGACACAAAGGCCTTGTCTACACTTAAAAGGATTTATACTATCACAAACACACACAAACAAACCCACACGCATGCTGTCTAATACATGTCGTGCATATTTTTAAGAAAAAAGGGAAGGCATATGAGTGTATTTTGGCAGGTGTGATTCTTAAAGGAACGGTTCAATTCACCACAGCTGAAATCTACTCTCACAAAAAATCCGATTTTAGGTCAAGAAGAATGTTGTACGAATGTTTCTTCAACCTTTCCGTTAAGTAACAAAAACGTTAAAAATTTTATTTTGAAAGTTCTAAGAATGTTTAAAGCGGCCTTTTTTTAGACATTGCATAAACATTGTGCCTTGGTTTTTAAAACGTTCCATTAACAGCTTAAGAATATTGTTTGTGATATATGATATACTTTCTTAAAAAACGTTCTACTAACGTTACTGCAAGAACATTTTCGATAATGCTGAGAGAAGTTTTAGACAATGTTAGCTAATGTTCTGAGAACGTTCCCAGTTAGCTGGGGTATTGTTTGGAGAAACATTCTTTTCAGCATTACACAGAATAATGCAAAGGCTTGATGTTTTTCTACAGCTTGGCACGTCGTAGACTATCCATTTGCATGAATGGCGGTTGACAGTTATAAGATGAGCTCTGTCAGGGCTGTTATGACAGTTATAATACAGTTTGTGGTTTAAGCCGCATGGACATTTCAAATCACAGATAACAGTGGGGTGTTTAGGCCCATATGGACAGCTGTCAGTCAGGAGACACTCTACCTTGCAAAAATCTTGCAGTCCTCGTTTACTGTTTACTTTTACCAGCTAAATAACCTTTGACTTCACCTTGTTCTCTTTTAATCATTTCTTTCTCTCTCTCTCTCTCTCTCTCTCTCTCTCTTTCTCTCTCACTCACTCACTTACATGAAAAGTCTTCACATTTCTGTTATAGGTTACCATGATAACAAAAGTTGACAGTAGGCTGTTAAATTTAAGTTATGTTAACTTTTACATCAAAAACTTTTTCTGGAAGAAACACTGTCAGAACTGTGCCACAGTATTACAAAGTCTGAAAATAAAGAAATAAAGATTTTATTAATGTTTGGTTCTGGTAATGGATCCCCAAATGTATAAAAACAGTTTAATGGAATTAGAACCAGAATAAGTGATTTCTATAGGAATTTCTAGAGCTAATTATGACACACTATTTAGTAGCACAATGTATACTATTAAGAATTCAAAGACATGTTCTATAGTATCCTATTATTTCTTTTATTTTCTTCTGTTTTTGACCAATATATATGCCAACATAAATACACACACACACACACACACACACACAGAGTTCTGCTGCCCTACTTCATTGTGTTCCATTGCACTGACCTCTCGCACCCTTTTAAGTGTTGTAGACCACCTGCCTTTATTTATTCCCCTTTTTCTCTTAAGAAAGTCCATTGTTGTAGACCACCAACCTTTTTCCATTTCCTCTTTTTTTCTTAAGAAACTCACTCCAGCTCTCATTCGGTGAGGAAATCCTCTTCCTGCGTCTGTGTTTCGACAGGAAACCAGTAGAATTGGAAGTGTGCGAGTGAAACATGGATGCTGTGAACCCGGGCAGCTAGCGTGGGAAACAAGCTGCTCCAATAAAGGAGCTGATCACTCTCTCTTTCTCTGCAGGCCACTCACCTGTGTTGTCTGTAACATTGATCTTTAATTAGTCCCATGCTAAACATTTCCCCCTCAAGACATATCAGTTCTGCTCAGCTACATAAAGCATAGAGCATTTCACACAGAAGCAAAACCCTTTTGCCTCTTTGCTCAATGAGCTACACTTGAATATTAATAAGATGCAAGGACTTGCCCAGTTGGGTTTGGGTGTTTGCTGTGTGTGTTTAAAGCATGTCAACTGAATAAATGGATGAGAGGTCCTGATCCATAATCAATTCTTAACTATATTAATGTTATGAAGTGAATGAATGTTATACCTACTGAATGTGGATTGGTTGAAAGATGCCATTAATTATTTGAATTCAATATTAATGGACCAAGTGCCTTTATTACCCAGCCAGCATTGTAAAATGTCCCCCTTAATAACACTGATTAATACATTACCTAATATAAACTAACAAAACAACAATATTTCTGCAGCATTTATTAATCTTTGTTAATGTTAGTTAATACAAATACAAATTGTTCATTGTTTATTAACTAATGATCATTGTTTATTAACAAATTGTTCATTGTTTATTAACTTCAGATTTATCATCTGAAGACTCGTGTTGTGGTATAAAAGAAGTGTTTGTTTTTTTTGTTTGTTTCAGATTTTAAAAAGGTTGTGTGTTGAAGGGAATGATCCGGAAGAATTTCAGTCGATGTTAATCCTATCTGTCTGTCTCTCTCTTTCTCTCTGTCTCTCTCTCTCATTTCCTCTGCGTCCCGACTCCCTCGTGTATATGTTTGAGAGCGTTCTTTGACAGTTGTGCTGTTTTCAGCAGTAGAGGGATAACAGTAGCTTTTCCAGAGGAACTAATATCTCAGTTTGTATTCAGAAAAGCTGCCCAGAGCTTTGCAAAAAACATGGGATATTTTGCCGGCATCATCACTTCTTAAACCACTAGATTTGTTTTTTTTTGTATTTATTGGTTCATTGATCAAAGCATTTATCAATAATGTTAATGCACAATGGTTTTACATTATTGCATGTCTTGGCATATTAAGTTTTCATCGCCCTTGTGCCACACAAAGTACTATCGATTAAAAACTATTTTACTACAGCTACTATTGTTTAAAAGAGCTTCAAAGTAGTCAAGAAGGGTGATGACCCAGTTCCAGTTTTAGAAACGATTACAGCTAGATTATTATGTGCTTAGATCTAAAAGCTATTTGCTCACACTGCTCTTCAAACCGACATGTAGATGTCTGCGTGTGCATGGAAGGCCTTTGTTGTTTTGCTTGAAGCAGAGACTGCCTGACCTAAACAACTAAACCTTTCCGTAATGAGCATCTTTTGTTCCTGAAATGCACTGTGGGTAATGGTAAGCTGTCCTTTGATGTGTCCCTGTTACCGGGGTGACGAAATGATGCTTATTTTTCCTACTATGATTGCTGGTTACTCTGACAACAGAATGTGGCACCACCTGAGCTTGTTTTTGTCAGGCATTACATCATCGGAGGTGATGTCATCAGGGGGGCGGTTTGGTCCCTGTGCATAGCTGGAAGCCGTCCAGAATTTCACTGGGTAATAGCTATCTGTATCTGCACGCCCACTTCACTCCTCCAAGCACAGACAATAAACATGCAAGCTGGCTATTTGTATGCGAGACTGTAGCAAGCATTATCACATATCATTATACGTAGGTATACATCTGTTCACTGCAAGTAAATAATCTTCCAGAGGTACTGGGTGCATCACCACTTTCATCTGCCATGATAAATGTATGCTGTCATAAATAAAAATCACAATGATGTATAAAGAGAATGGTGATATAAAATTATGGGTAAGGATCAAAGATAATCATCCAAAGTGGTTTGGGTGTAACATCACCTCCTTAATATCACCCTGGCCTTTTTATTTATACATTTTAGATTGATGGTGTAAAATCTGTCATCATAGAAAGAACACACTGAATCCACAATGCTCTGTTCTATAATGAGTGTAAATCGAAATTTGCATAAGTCATCTGATTGGTTTTTTATTAGCCTGCTGTCCTCAATTGTTAATATTTTTCTTTGTTATTCAAATTCTCAGCTAGATATCACATCTTTTCACCTCCCATGAAACAAAGAGGGGATGGTTTAATGATAACATTTACTGTCTGTCTTAGCTGTATCTCTGTCTGTCAGTCAAAACAGACCTTTAGGCAAGCGTGTGCATGTGTTGTGAGAGGGTGAGCTCACTTCCCTCACCACAAAGCTTAAGGGTCGTATGTGGGCGGGACTGTTAGTCGCCCAGAGGGGTAACAGGAGCGTGTGTGTTTGGTGGGGGCAGGGGAGTGAAATGGCAGTGTTGTCATAGCAACACATAGGATGTCAGAAAGCCATGTGCTCCCTTCATCTGTCGTCTGCTACCGTCTTCCATCTCTCTCTTCACCTCTCCATTTTTTCATCCTCTCCAGCACTTTCTCACTCTCTCCCGCCCAAACCGACCAGGAAATGGCTTGCCACTGCGGTTGCCATGCCAACTGCCTGCAGCCCGGTGGTAAGCGGAGGGGCGCGTGATAATGACATTACTCTCGCTGGGCTAACTGTGCTCATCGCTCATTTCTCTTGTCTCTCCATCCCTCTTTTCCTCTCCACCCTCCACCCTTAACTCATTTTTTTCCTCTCATGTTCTGCTTTCCTTCATTTTTACAGTTTCTGTGTCTCACACGCTCATTTCGTCACTTGTTGTCATCATCACATCTATCTCTCCATTTCAGTGAGTGACTGTGTGTTTATATGGGTAGTCGACCAAGTATTTATGGAAGTTGACATGTCCTGTGGTGTTTAACTGTATACCGTCTAAAATAATTTTACCAGCAATAATTAAGTTACTTGTTTCATCATTAATGTGCATGCAGCTTTCAAGAGCTCATATTTACTGAGAGACTACATGGAATGGTTGCACTTTTGAATATTAATTTGTCACACTTGATGATGGTTAGTACCATGCGAAGTAAAATTTCCCAGCTGTTATACGTGTATAAGCCTCAGTAATACCACAGAACCAACAATTCTGAGTAGAAAAGGTGGACATTATATGGTATAATTAATTAAATGGTAACCAGTATGTATACACTGGCTATATATGTATATTTCTCTTACACATTCATATAAATTTGCACCTATACATTTGTATGTTGATTTGAAAGGGTTCATATTACGTCAACTATCCATATGCATGTATGTGTGTATTATAATGGGTACCAATGACTGTTCTTTCAACATCAGTGAGGGAGGGAGGTTCCTATTCACGAGCCCTTCTTTTCACACACACACACTCACGCGTACACACACCCCCCTGCTTTGGACACAAATGAACCGGGAGTGTTTAACAAAGACAGACTGGATGCGTGAGGCTGGTTCCCTGGTCACAGCTCCGACTAATGGTGCATAAAGCCGTGCGTGTGGAGACTGAGAGAGAGCAGAGAGAGAGGAGGGTAGGGGAGCGAGTGCTGTCAGCCATTTTTGCCTCTTTTCTCCTCCCTTACCTCATTTATTTTAACAACGCTGTTGGTTGTCATTGGCTGTCGTTGGTGGGAGAGTCCAACCTAATTACCTGAAACGCAGAAGCATCGTCTTTAGCTCAGCCCTGCTTGGATTTCTCATCGTTTCGCACACTGCTTAATTTCTCCTTTTTATTTCCATTTTTTTCTTCTTTTTCATCTTTTTGTTGTGGACCTTGTGGATGAACAGATGTCACGTGCACCTGACGGAGAAACGTTGATTTTCTGTTTTTGAAGACGGCACCGTGTTGTCCGAGACATTGAAACCAGCGCATCATCTCTGGAGATTGTACTCTCTCTCCCTCCCCTTCCCCGGGAAAGATTCTCCTCTTCAACAAGGGGGGGTGAACGGGTGGGATACAGGGGAAGACTCACTGGAGGGAAATCGGGGGAGAGAGCGAGCGAGCGAGAGAGAGAGGGGGAAAAGATTAGCGGGAGCAAGCAGGATGCTTAAATTTCGCCGTGGCTCTGCACCTCCATTATGAAGCCATTAGTTAGCAGTGGCGGCCATGGAGTCTCCAGCCAAGCTGATAAAAGCCCAGTGAGTATCGACCCTTTATTTCTTCTGGCTTTTTCCTCAGAATACAAGCAGCACTCACTCATCAGATTAGCCTTGTGGACCGGACATAAGCATTCTGCTGGAAAAAAGCAGCAAGAAATGGATGAATCATTATCTTTGTTTCTGACAGATAGACGAGTTGCATTCGTTGTCATACCTAAGACCAGCATAAATTTGTGTCTTCCTGGCTTGTGTGTTGAGGGTTAGGGTACCTAAAGGGTTAATTGCATGTACTGTATGTATATCTGTGGTAATTGACTGACATTTTATGCAGATGTGGAATAGCACATTGTTTTATCGCTGAACCTCATCAAATCGTATTTTACGAGAGGCTGTCGAGTGCCACGACCTCATTCGTCGGCTGGTAGTGTAATATGTGTCAGTGTGTGAAGGCGGCCATGTGCACGCCCCCCAACCCCCACATTACCCACACTCACATACACTCAGATGTACTGCTGTGTGGTGTGTGTACTGGTTGATGCTGATTGTATGATGTCAGTTTGTCACAGTTATAAGGAATCAGTAAAGAATTTATGATAAATAGCTTTAGCAGTGCTGTGATCACTGTGTGTATATGTGTATGTGGGCACATTTGTGTGTACTCATGCATATATATGTGTGTATGTGTGTGTGTGTGTGTGGGAGGGAGGAGTTTAACATAGCTGTCAGCTCAATATGTCGAATTTCATAAAGCCGTTTGTGGCAGAACATCATTCCATGGCTGCGTCTTTGAACAGCTGCATGTTTTTTTTGCATCTTGCACAGATTTGTTCTGCATGTAAATGCATGTCAGTGAGTGATCGTGCTCGGCAGTGTTTGTACACGTGCGGTATCAGAAAACGATCAACTCTGGACTGCTGAGTGGAATGATGAGCACTTTTAGCTGTAAATAAATTGATCTTCTGTCAGCCATAATGTGTTTGTGTTTGGTTGGCCTTGCGCTCACCCTGAAACATGGGCAGGTGTACAAATGTCTACATCCCATCGTCACTCAACATCAATCAATCTTTTTATTTTAAAGATCATTTATTGAACAGTTGTCTGCATGCTCTGAAAAAACAGTATGTCAGAGAAATCGGTTGATTATGGCATACAAATATATAGTTTGTTGCTCCTTACCAGGTGAATTTTGTTTAATTTGTCGCATTCAGTTCAGTGCACAGATTACTTGAGAATTTGAAGTGAGTTGTTCGAGTTTGTGGTTGGGTGGTTGTCACTGCAATGCAAAGGTTTCTGTTTTTTAGTAGGGAAAAAGTCTGAATTTGTATTTTTGGTTACATATTTTTGGTTAATTAAAATAAATGAATAATAAATATGTACAGTAAGTTGAATGCAAGCGTACCTGACCACCTGTATGTGTGTAAAATATGGGTTTTTGTCTTTTATGTTTTGTTAAGTCTTTGTTTTGGAGAGGGTTGTAAGGTGTTTATGGCAGTCAGTGGGATTCTTTGTAGACTACGACCTCAATAACATAATGAAGAAAATGATGCATTTTTCTGTACTGCAAGCCAGACATACAGTAGGCTGGTTTTAAAATCAAATTAGACTAAATGTTAAACTAAAAGGCTCGGCAGTTACATTTTTCTGGCTATAAAACAAGCATAGTACAGTATTTCATGACAATATTTTTTGTTCACTTACCAGGTTTTACCAGGTTTCTGTTTTTAAGCATGTTGTTTATATTGCCTAAACATAATTACAGTAATGCAGTAGCAATGGTCAATGAGTGCTTCATTCACTATTTCATCTTAAACTTTATAATCTTTTTCATTTTATTTCTGTACTGTATTTGTTTGCCTCCTCAGTGACATGAAACTATAAATGCATTTGGGAAATGAATTTGTTACGACTCCAGTGGGAAATGTGTGCAGAGTTCCTATTTTAGACCTGTGGGACACATGCTGTTTGTTTTCGTGTATCAAGGACCTTTAGAGAGATACATCATGATGTTACTGTTCTGTCATACAGTAACAGGAAGCAGTTCCTGTTGTCTGTCTTTAGTTTTATACATTAACGTGTTAAATGCATTGGCACGTGTTTGTGAGAATATCTGACCTGTTTAATCTGACGCCCATTCGAAGCTCTTTAATCTTTTGATCCTCTCAGCTCAGGAAAGCGAGTCGCGGCTGGAGCAATGCTGAGGCTTATGGGATAGATTTGCAGCTTTGAGTCCTCCAGCATCAGCTCTTTTACATTGTCACACCTCTTGCATTGACAGACACGAGCTCATCGCATACTTACAGACTACATGGTCATAGATCCACAGCTCAAATACACAACAGCAGATGGAGCTACATTAGCAGCAAAAGAAAGCGCACACATGTCCTATTGTATTGGTTTTTAACATTATCTTATATGCACACACACTCACAACAACACGCTTTTAAACCTGCATAAAGCAATTTATTAGACACCACAGTGGGAATTTTATCTGGTTATGTAGGTCATTAAGACTGCAGTGTAATCTTTGCAACTCTTGTAAACCACAGACTTAGTTTAAAAGAATTTTTTTTAACTTTTTAATTTAAAGAGCAAGGAACCTGTCCTACATCTTGCTGTAGGGGAAATTTAAACATAACAGTATTGTGATATTTAAAAATACAATACTGTATTAATATTTTTGACTAATGAATAGCACAGTCTTTAATAACTATACACCAAGCACAAATAATCTCAATTTCACAGAGTGACCTACTGTACACGTGTTATTATACAGCCATTAAACTCATTGTTCAAAAGGCATTTTTGCTATAAACACGTTCATTTATGTACAGTGTCCCTCAGAGGCGTCACAGGAGTGATATTTGGGGCATGTGTAGCATTCTGTGTGTGATTTGTACTCTGTTTGACTAAAAGCCTCTCTAGTTAATTGACTGAGGTCTGTTCTAAATTGTGTGGCAGGAGAGTTTAGTCTTTATTATGTGCTACGGTGACATGAAAAGGGCACTTAAAGGACAGAAACGGACCCCTGGGTGTGTACAGGAGACAGGATATTGTTATTGACACGTATATCGACTAATGCCACTACTAACATTTTGTGCAGCTGATGCCTCTGCATACCAAAATGTGTGCAGTGAGAAGCTAGCCCACGTTTGGCAACTTTCTTTGGTCTGTTTGCCTAATTATCTTACCCTACCCATAATCCTTTGCAGGAGTTATTTTTTTTCTGCTGATAAAGAAAGACCAAACATTGAGCTACTTTTTTCTTTAACAGTGTTTGGCCAAGCGTTCATCCATACTGAACGCTTGGCCACGCTTGATTCTTGTCAGTCCTGTTGAATATTTCTCCAGTGGCCACTGCTAAAATTCAGACCTGGGACAAAATGTTTTTGGGTGGGCCCACTGCGAACTTAATACTGTGTTCTAAGCGAGTAGGATGCCATAAAGTTGCAGCATCAGGTAATTTGTCTGTTTACATCAAAGTAATTAGACAGCATATGGCAGATTGTCTGTTTACTGGTTGGCAAGAAAAAATCAGTAATAGGTGCTGGAAAGAGGAATTGAATGCCATAGTCATTTTAAGAAATATTTGGGGTTTTTGAGAAACTTAAAACACATTAGTCACTTTTCCACTTACAGGCTGTCTGCTCTGGAGTCAGTGCCCGATCTGGAACCTTTCCACATGTTTCCACCATGGAAAAGGTGATTCTGAGCCAGAATAACTGGCCTTCCACAAGCCCCCTAAACCTACTTGTCTCGAACCAAGAACCAGTAAAGCTGCAGATTCCATCTGGTTTTAGACATAAGATAGAAGGTTTCTTTCAAAGTATCACCATCCTTCTCCTCCAATTAGAGAACATTGTAAAAAATTCAGTGTGATCTCACTTCTCCCTCATTTCTTTATAAAGCTCTTTTCATCATAATTAAGATGCTGTTACACTTTGCTTTATGTAGCTGGGAAGGACAAAACTGCATGTGTGAATCACCATCTTCTTCAAATAAAAAGACACCTTGGCAAATGGCATCTCTGAGGTTCTTCTCCTGTCAGTGCAGCTAGTATTCACTCGATTGTTTCCTGTGACAACAAAAAGAAAGTCTGTGTTAGGCTCATGAGAGCTGGATTTATTGGTGTAGAGGTTTTGATGACTGGCTCTTGCGGTGGAGGCGAGTGGAGGGGTGATGTGTGTATCTTAGCTGACAGCTCTGTGGTCCAGCCGTGACTGTTGAGGGAATGGCCTCCAGGTACAGGAGAGAAGGGAATCAAAAGCTCTGCTGATATCACAGTGTCTTTATTTTAAGGGTGCTGAATGCACTCGCTGACCTGATGTGTGTGTGTGTGGGAGAACTGCTGCAACACGTCACTGTGTGTTTGTGCAGTGAAGACACTAATTAAACTGCTATATACCAGTGAAGAACAGATACACAGACACCTTTCTTTCTTTCTTTCTTTCTTTCTTTCTTTCTTTCTTTCTTTCTTTCTTTCTTTCTTTCTTTCTTTCTTTCTTTCTTTCTTTCTTTCTTTCTTTCTTTCTTTCTCTGTTCTGATGTTTCCTGCCTTCTTTTCAGGTGTAAATAGCCCTAATTTATATGCATTAACTATCATGGCTATAGATTGAGATACTAAATGTGATGAGGAATTGTAATGCTGGTGTGTGTATGTCTGAACACCTTTTTAGAACACCTTTAATTTCACAATACATCAAACAGTAGCCTTTGCTTTCTGTTATTGCTGTATTGCTGTTGGTTGAGATAATGTCTATCAAATGTATATATCTATCTTCTTCTAGCAGGTCTGTGAGGTTGTTTTTTTCTGTTCAGGCTTTTCGCCTCCTGGGAGTATCAACTGCATTTCCGGCATGTATATGATTATGGGAGTGGAAATTAGGTCAGATGCATTTTGTATGAAATCTATACTCAGCCACATCTGGCTGAAGTCATCCAATAGCCCCCCAAAAAAGCAATTTCACTCATGGACACACACACACGGACACAATCGGAAACCCGACTGAATGGGTTTTATCGGAATGTGATTGTGTGTGCGCGCATGTGTACTGTGTGTTTTCTAATATTAGCTGAAATCGGTTCTTAGCTTCTTATCTGTGAGCTGTTGTCAGAGCCTTTCCTCTCGCACAAGCTCACACACACACACACACACACACAC
>JAZGTK010011810.1:0-15328 GCA_036877625.1 Ambastaia sidthimunki | reverse complement strand
CAAAATGACAGCAATGTGAGAAAATTACTGCACCTGCAAAGATTCTCCTGTGTGATGGTTGAGGGTGGTGGGAAGACACTGTCTGACCCTTTCGGAGAGTAACTTTTTGTAATCCAGGTCACCTTTAGCTCCACTACCTGAACCTGCAATAATACACAGGCATATCTAACTGGAGAAATACACTACATCGCATTAAGTCATACAGCAAAAGCAGTGTTTGCTTGGCTGTTTGCTAATATTTTTCACTAAGAATCAAAAGTTTGTCTTACCTCCTCCACAACAACCCGGAACTTGCTTTTTTTACTGAGAACTGGCTTTACACCATATAGCCACTGGACATTTGCAAAAACCTTTGAAGGCCCAATCAAAACTTGACCTGGGTAGAACCCATAGGCATCATCAAAGAATAAACCCTAAAGTGAAAGGCAGAGCAACAAATGCTAATAAATGGACTGTGCCTAGAAGCTAAGAAGCTTATAAAAATTGCAAAGGAGATTTACAATTTTTATACAACAGGGCTGAAAATTTCCACTAATTTAACAACAAACAATATTAAGCAACTTTATGATTCTAATATAAAATTTCCATTTTACATACCACATCACTGACATGAGGGTAAATATCATAGAGTTTGGCACCATCCTCCTCACTCATAGAACATCTACAATCAAAATTCAAAACATTGCACTCAAAATACTTGTATATTAGTATAATACTTTTCTAGTTCTATTAGTTCTATACTATTAGTATATAGAACTAATGATAACAGTAGGCCCACAACTGTTTGGCCTTATAACAATTATTTGCAGTGGGTTAATTAAGTACAATTACTAGTAGACTTTTTAGAAATTGTACTGTTTGAGTATTTAGTTTAACAAACTTCACTAAATTTTAATTACACTTATTTTTAAAAACACTTATTTTTAAGCCAAATAAATACTTTTTAATCTGTATGTGAATCTTCCGTTTTTTTAAAGGGTCATTAAGTGTTAACTCATCCAAAGGTCCCCAGCTCAAATGATTTTTGCTATAATGTTTACATTTTTACAGAAGCAAGACCAACATCTACTTTCTAATATAAAATAGTTTAAAAAGGTTGAAAATTAAAGTTATAGTTTGAAGGTTGTACACTGAAAGATAAATCTTAATTTATTTAGATTATTTCAGCTTGTCAAATGCCGTTAACATTTTTTAACATAATGTTAGCCTGATTAAGCATGATGGTAATATTTAACATGATGCTAACATTTTATAACACAATAGCATGATGTTAGCCAGTTTTAATGTGATGATGTGTTTTAGCACAATGTTAGCATGAATTAGCACTATTTATCATGATGTTAGCATGATGCTAACAAGTTTTAGTGATGTTAGCATGTTTTAACATTACGCTAACAGGTTTTAGCATGACAGAGGCACACTGTAACATGATGCTAGCATGTTGTAATATGATGTTAACATATTTAACATGCTAACATAGGTTAGCATTAATTAGTGTGATATATATTGAAATATGGTTTATTTATGATGCTATGCAGTTGCTGGGGTGTTCCCAATGGTTGTTAGGGCGTGGCTATGAAGTTGAAATGTCACTATTTGTTGCTGCTTGCCATATTGACGAATGATATGATCCCACTCCCTAGTCTCTACAACATTCTAAATCAGAACTATGACATCACAACGATCTGCACAATGTTAAGTCTATGGGATTTTTTTTTAATGAAAGTTAATGGGGTGGTTGCTAGGGTACTGTAACTGATAACTAGGGCATAGCTACGAAGTTGTAATGTCATCATTTGTTGCTGCTTGCTAAGCCGAGGGATTTGAGGGTTATGATATCACAAAATTTAGCCCAATGTTAAATCTATGGAATTTTTCCCTCACCTTTTTGCAAACCAGGCAAATATCATATAATGCAGCTAAAATGCATACTTTTTATTCCCATTGGCTTAAATTGTATGGAACTTCATCTTGAACATTGGAAATTGGAACAACATTAAACAGCATGAGGGTATGAAAGTAAATTTCCACATTTTAACTTTTTCTAAAGAAAACCCTATAGACTTGAGATGTTGGGAACATCCTGTGTATTAGGCTGACATTAACAAAAAAAGAAAATCTGTATGACCAAACAATTTACATAATTTAATCAAAGGCATTTTCTTCTCTGCTGTCCAGACGCACTTGAATTAAAGGTATAGCATGCACCATACATTAATGTACTGTATGACCCACACATGGAATGAAGTAGAGGTTGTGTGATCCCATTACCGTGCTCCATTGGAAAGCTTCACAATGATTTGGATGCTGAGATCATACACCTTTCCCAGCCAAAAGTCATAAACGATGTAGTCACCATACATAAATGACTGCAGATAGGTACAGAACATCAATACAAAGTTAGATACCTATTTATTCATCATTTATTAGAATCTTTTATTGAGAGTGATATACAGTATGTAGCCATTCATTCTGACTAGGATTATCAATCTTTTTTTATCAATTATCAATCTATGTATTGATTATTAATTACTATATGCTAATTAATTAATCATTAATTACAATTACGCAAATAAAAATTGGTTAAATAGAAATGTATCTAGTATCTGAATAGTTGCTAGTAAAGGTCATAAGATATCCAAAACTATCAGTCCCTGGAATTATTCTGTTACTTCATAATTTAGTTTAGGTCACTTTTTGTGTCAGAACTAATTGCCAATGAGCAACAGCAGCAATTTTCAATGTGTGCCCTTCCCGGGGAAATGGACCAGCATTTGAAATAAATGGGAATGTTAACAAATAGCTTTAGACATATTTGATTTAAACCAATAACCATCAGGGTACCATCCTAGATGTTTTTTTAAATGGATTAGCAGCCACTACTACCTCACTAACAAATGTGATAACTTAAAGAACGAAGCACAGTCTAGCTACACATTTCCACCAAAACCTATTTTAGAGGAACTTCTAAAATAATTTTGTATTCTTAGGCAAAACAACAACATTCTCCCATTTGAAAGACTTGTAAAAGTTAAACAAGTTGACAAACTTACCCAGACATGCTGCAGGTCTTTGCTCTTAACAGGATAAAGGACACAGTTGGTCCCTACAAGCTTTACTGCACATTCAGTGTTTATGTTGGTCACAATTCCACACTGTTTATTCTGCAAGAGTTAAGAAAAACACACAAATGACTACAGCTTTAACAACTAACAAAACTATGCTATGCCTAAAAATAACATTTCTTCAGTTTAACATTACAGTGCGGTTAGTTATATACAGTACACAGCAATTCTATTGCATTTTGTCTTGATAAATTTGCCTGAATTTAATTACCATTTAATTATCTTGCAATGTTTTAATTACACAGTTATTATAATGCTAGCGATGCTACAACTTACATTGGAATTCATGCGCCGAACAAAGTCTCTAGGCACAATAGATCGATCTTCAAGTTTCAGCTACAAGATCAAGACAGTATGTAGAAAGAGTGGTGGGGGAGAAAAAACAGATAGTAAGTAAACAAGTGATAACTGCCGTATAGCTTCCTATCATTCTGCATCTACTATACTATTCATTTTGTTGCCACAAATTAACTTCATTCTGATCATCTGAAAACTCTTTAATTTCATTGGTTATCTAAGTAACTGAATACACAATAACATATAGCAGGGGTCACCAATTAATGGACTGTGGTCTAGAGGCAAGATTAACCATTTAAAACCATTGAAAACTAACTCGGGGACATTCATGGTAAGGATTTTTTAGCGCTATATCCAAGCTAACACACAACGTACCTGTTACACAATTTATTCATACTTTTTGATAATTTCATGACTAAGAGGGAACAGGGGGGACATAAAATTAAGGGGAAACAGACTTTGACAGAACAATGATAATGTACTGGCAATGTCAGAGGAACATAATTTTATTACCATAAAATTAACAATTCACAATGTTGCCTGTATGTTCTCCTAATGTTACAAGATAACAAGAAACATTATAAATGGGGCACTAGGTTAACTGGCTATGCATCTTTTTTGCAGACATTTTTTACAGTTCAGAGGGCACGCACACACAAATACAGACTGGCAATACACTATGCCATACACAGACTTATGCCATACACACATACACTATGCCATACACACAGACTTATGCCATACACACAGACTTATGCCATACACACAGACTTATGCCATACACACATACACTATGCCATACACACAGACTTAAAGTAAGCAGCAAGGCTTGAGCAGAGTCTTCTTCATTTTATACAAACACCAAAAGCAATTACCATATTTCTGACTTATTTTCTGCTACTGTGTAGCAAGTGACTGTGCTATTTAAGAGTTATCTGATGAGGAATAATTCTCTGTTTAAATTATCAATAAAATAACACAAAAACAAAGGTTTTATAAGAGAAAAGATGTAATTCCTGGGTAAAACACCTAATCTGGATCCAGGTCAGCTCAGTCTGATAAAAGGGACATCACTGAGACCCAGATAATGTCCCAATTACGGGCCAAAATATATTCTATTCACAAGTACCACCTGTTAGATTTTCTTGTACTTGGCTGAGCAGTCATTGGGTAGCTCACCAATGTATTAAAATATTAGAATGTTTCTAATACATAAAACAAGAACAATTGCTTGTGGGAAGAGTTTATTGAAGGTGGTAGTGTAGCATAATCCTTCTGTGCCAAAGTTGATGTGCCAAGCATCTAGATTCTTAACCCAGCATACCTTGAAACAAATAGCCCTTAAACAAAAGACATCTGCCTCTTAAACAAAAGAAATATACTCTTTAGACTTCCAGGAGACCTAGGTTGTCTGCCACCAGTGGCACCCTTACTCAGGCTAGAGCCCCTCCACAAGGCAGCTCTATGTCTTCAAAGTGGTCTTCGTGGACAGACATGTCCTATCGGATCCGTGTTGACATTCCTACAGGAAAGGTTGGAGACAGTTGTCTCCCTCCACCCTGAAGGTGTACGTGGCTGCTATTGCAGCATATCACGTTACACTGGATGGGAAATCCCTAGGTAAGCACGATCTGCCTCTTTTGAGGGGCTAGGAAGTTGAATCCTCCAAGAACACACCTAGTACCCTCTGGGGGCCTATTCATGGTCTTTGTCACCCTGACGAGACCCCCTTTTTGAGCACTAGAGTACTTAGTGACCTATTTTATAGATGACCCTCCTGACCATACTCATTTCGATCAAGAGGGTAGGGCATCTGCAGGCATTGTCTGTGTCCAACAATATGTGCTTAGCGTATGTACAGCACAGAAAAATTCAGAAGCTCTGGTCAGCTCTTTGTCTGCTTTCAAGGTCAGCAGAAGGGAAAGGCTGTCTCCAGAGAGGCTGTCTCATTTCATTGTGCTGTAGATGCTATTCTTTGGCCTACCAATCGCAGGGTGTGCTGTCTCCCTTCAGTGCAGATCCTATTAGGAATAATACTTTGTGAGGTTATAACCTCAGAATGGAATTGGTCTCTTCAACTGTGCTGACAACCTGACAAGCACCTTGAAGAACTAATAGGGTGTCTTGTCTGCTAAAGCACCTTTGGGTAAAAATATGTAGGAGTGGCCCTTTACCCCTGCAAATTTCTATTTTTCCATTGGTATGTTTACGTTATTTCACATCTTTCTGGTGCGTTGGAAGGTTATAGATCCTGTGACGACTTGCTCAGGCACACTATGCTTGCCAGCAGCTGTACCATTGGAGTCTGTAATGCAGCGTAGAGACATCTAGTGTCACTACATCGACACGTCTTGTTTCCTCCATCAGGGAACCGAGGGTACATATGTAACCGAGATGTTTCTCTGTGCATCAGATAATCGCATTTCACTGATGTCAGCATTACCCTGCGTTTATGTACTGAACATTTTTTAATGTTGGTAGTTTTTTAATGTTGGTAGCTATGAAATAAACACATCATATGGATTAGAACTGTTCTAATGCATATTAGGGTCTCCACTCAATCTCTAATAACAAATATGCAAATTAAATTAATAAAGTGCTAACGGGAAAATGAAGAAATCCAGAAGCTACATACAGTAGTTTACAGTTATGTCTGTATATTAGTGTATTGGGAGTGGTCTGGAGATTCTTTAAGCATGCTTTTCTGAAAAATTGAATTACTTGTAACTTTCTTCAACTTAATGCAAGTAAAACAGAGGTTGTGATAATAGGTCAGGGTGCTAGGAAGGATTGGATTGGGTCTGCTGTTAAAAAGCTCTTTCCAAATATTCAGCAGATGGTGAGAAATTTTGGGGTTTATTTTGAAAATCTGTCTTTTGAATATCATGTTAGTAGGTTAGTACAGTCATACTTCTATCACTTACACTGTAAATATTGCAAAGGTGAGAAAGGTGTTGAGTTTTAAGTACTCTGCAATGCATACACATTCTTTATTTCTTCTTGCTTTGATTATTGCAATGCCCTTTTTTCTACTCTAAATCAACAAACATTTAGTGCAGAAATCTGCAGCTAGACCAGTGACACAAACTGGGTCCTGCAAACTAGGAATTGCATTCCGTTTCAGGATTGAGGACTTCCAGGACTTTGTTTTGGAGTCTCCTACAATAGGTTTACATCCTTCCAAGTTCAAAAACACTGTTTATTTTCACAATATACATTTAATATCACCTAATTTATCTAAGATTCTGAAACCATTCACTTGAAGCAGTTCAAAGATGCAGTCTTTCTAAACCCTTGCTTACTATGGGCCTACTCCGCTCTGATTAGTCAGCTTTCTTAGTGTATTGTGATTGGTATTCCCACAACATGTACACCATGTATTCAAAATGAAACACCCATTACCTTAACTGAATTTCAGCTCCGGAGGCTTATCAATTGCCAGAGATACTATGAGGACAAAAACATGGCATCAATTTTACCTTAATTCGAGTCTGAGTCCAAAGATGCTACAGATAAAGAAGATGCTTAACCAAAAACTCTAATCACAAGCACAACAAGAGCAGAACGGTTCTCAATGAAAAGCTTAATATGTGGTATGTATTATGTAGTATGTATTGCGTGATGTGACAGCAGTGTTACTAGTTTATTTCTTATTTATTGAGTTGCACGGTGGGAACTATATCAAAATGCTTAGCAAAGCTGAAAAACTGTCCTGTTACGAAGTACGACCAGTAGTATAATAAACGTCATGATGTAAACGCACAAACTAGCAGAAGTGTTTGAGAATGGGTCAGAGTTCACTTTGTTAACTGGCAGTCGGTGAAGACCATAGACGGGCATTATGAAAATGTGTTACCCAGTGAAGCATATACATGATAGGTCAGAAAATGGAATAGCTGATGAATTGTTAAAGCAGTTCAGAGTTGATTATTTTATTTGAGAGACAATAACTTTTTATTGTGCACTTTCAGATTTACAACTTTGATGACATTACGCACTGCTAAAATGGGGCACAAGCAGTGGGGCAACACTAAAGGCACAAAATAGTCTTATGGAATAATCTAGTTTTATGGAAAAGTCTAGTTTAAAGACTAAAGATTTTTTTATATACTTTATCTGTGTAATGTTTTATGGAGTTAAGCATGGTTAAAGCATGGATAAATTTGCATGTTTGCAAATGTAAAGGCTTACGTTGTTATTCTATTTTTATGTTAAATAACTACACTTTTATTAATAAACTATAATAAATATAATTAATGAACTTTGTGTTTTCTCTAGGCATCAGTCACTATCTGAATACTCTTCAAGGTGACAGCATTATCAGTTTATACTGTGATCAATCAATATGGGAAACCAAAAATGTCTGTGATTTTTTGGCCATATCACCCAGCCCTAATTTATCTTCAATATAGCCCAAATGTGATGTATTGAAAATAAATAGTAGCTGTTTTAAAAAAAGGTTCTCTCATATCTGTTTTGATTCAGTACCTATTTGACAGCTATTGGTTAATCTGTTATTGGTTGATACAGCATACAATAATATTTGAACCTAAAATATAAAAACTTCTTTTCAATTCTTATCTTTAAACCTTTTTAAACCTTTACTCTGACAGAGAGGAAACATGGTTATTGATCAATGTGTAATGCTCAACATTAACAAAGTGACAGTAGATGGCTTTTCCAGTGTCTTATTGGCAAATCTATAGGATGGCCCCACCCCCATGGCTAAACCAGATGTGAGAGAAAGAGTAAGAGAGAAAGAAACAAAGAGAGAGAGAGAGAGAGAGAGAGAGAGAGGTTTACCCTGGGCATTAAAGATTTACCCTGTGCCCCAATAAAATATTTCCCAAAAAAAATATTTGTTTAAGCATTTGTATATAAGCATATCTGATATTTTGTTGTAAAACCAGCCAAAATAGGACCCATTTTTCCATTACTCTCACACTAATCATAAATATTATTTTTTTATCCAAACAAAAGGAAGCAAAGTGATTCTTACGTCACACCCTGCAATACTTTACAGATATACTCACCACAGTGATAAAGAAACATAGCTGTGATTCAGCTGACAGGCTATGGCTCAGTCTTTTTCTGGAGAGGATATGATACTATTAATAACTAGAATATTAGTGAGCTTTGCCACATCCTTATGTTCATTTATTCTGAGGTCATGGAAGACAGTAACTGGGTCAAAAGTGTTCTTCACACAGATAACACTTCGAACCGTCAGAAAAGTGTATAAAGACTAGGGCTGTCACTATATATTATATTGGTAATAGAATAATCTGGAATAATTAATCGAGTAATTGGGAGGGTGTTTGAGTTGTGATTTTCACAATAATTCACAGTTCCCATTAAGGAATGTAAGCAAATCAACATGCTAAGGGCTTAAACTTGCTCAACATCTGCAAACAATATTTCCTGCATTCAAAAACACAGACTTTGAAGGTATGGAGATATCCGAGATGCAAAGGACAGATTCTGCCAGTGTGGCAAGTCCTGGGAAGCGACTCATTATTCAAGTTATCATTATTGTTAATGGGCTTTTCTCCAAAACACACAAGCGTGTTGATCTTTCGACGTGTTCATCACTTGAATCTGACTCAAGTAAACTGTTAAAAAAAGTGTGGAACAATATGTGCTGCAGTACTACTGCTAGGAGGTGACTTTTATTACCTCTTCCCTTACACTCCACAATGTTGTTTGCAATGTTCTCTGTACCTTTAGTGCTTCCTCAGTAGATAAGAATTTCATTTTTATGAATCTAGGATTCAGAGCAATGAGTATAATATCTGCTTCTGAGGAGTCAGTCTTAAGATTTGTGACCCCCTCCCATCTCTTGTATCCATGTCAAAAGTGGCACCGTCCAGTGTTGTCTGAAGTCCTCTCACTAATGGAGGAAGTTAAGAAATTGTGACGATGTTCCCCACTTACGAATCCTGTGGGACATACAAGGGGGTTTAGACAGCGTGACTTAGTTCTTCAGGAAGGTGCCACTGCTCCAGTGTAAAATTAAGAAAGTGTTTTCACTGAGTCTGACTGCAGTCAATGGCCATGGCTGATCTAGCTGTCTGGTTATCATTTGTTGTGTGTTGTTCCAGTGGGTGCTTACATCTTGGACCTCCATATTCTGAGCTGTTTCCATTTGCTGTTGTTTCTGCTTCAGTTTGCCGCATGCCAGTTCACTTTTCTTGAAGTAGTCAACAATCTGTCGAGCAGCATCTAAACACTTGCTGATAGCTCTTCAAGGCATGTTGGGCGATGTTTAATGCACATCGCCTAGGCCAAACCATACTTCTCCAAAATCTTCACTGCAGCAACAACGTTGGAACCATTATCCTGTACACCAGCTTTAATCTTTTGAGAAGGCAACTAAAACTTGGTTGTGACTTCCTCCAACCACTCGGCAATATTTTTAGCACTGTGCCTGTTTCATGCAGAATTGTAGTGAAACTGTACAGTTTAGTTTCCTAATCTTTTCCAAGAAATGCTAGTCCAAACATCAGTGATTGGAACTACATTGTAGGTTTCCTATTTCTTCATACTTTTGTTCAAACAGTGACGTGCCGTTGATGGATGCTTTTAACCAGCATTAAAGGACGCAATCATGGAAGCTTCTGGAAGCTTTCATTTTCCACCACTTAGATTATTATGATTATCATGTTTACAATTCTGTCATGTTTATATACTGTCAGCATCCTTGATAGATGGGATGAACACAGAAACACACTCTTCATATGCGTGTCTATCAGGCTGTTTTATACTGTGTAGGAAAACAAATGAGATAATATGCGTTAACTATAATTTTAATTATTACTTTATGTAGATGTGGATAATACTAATTGTTGAAGCCTTGAACTTTGATTGTTGAACCTGCAGAAGGTGCCAACGGCCTCGCAATTGTTATACTGCGTGAGTAAAACACATTTCATCACAATAATTTAATAATCACCTACTATCAGGGTTGGAAACTAACATTTCACTCACCTGCCAATTTGGCTATAAAATATCTAAGCTACCGGCCTTTCAGAACTTACAGTAGCCAAAAAGTGTGATTTTTGGCACATCTGACAGGTTGGCTGGTGTTTAATTTGTTTGTTATCGCTATTATAATTCCTTGTTTTGATTGAGTAACCATTGAAGCATGCAAACCCAAAGAGGGAGTTTATACACTAATATGCACATTTGGAAATAGTGATACGTTCATTAACATTTCAGAGATAATTATCATTTTAATTACTTTCAACTAAATTGTGCACATTTACCTTTTGAGAAGCTCTCCATGAAGCAAATATATCATGTTTTTTTTATGTTAAAAGGGGTGTGCAAACGAAGAGTATTCAAAATAGTTATTAAAAATAAATCTATGAACTTCCAGTGTCTGGTGGAGCATAAGTAAAACCTGGATGTCGCCTTTTCAGGTGCTACAGCATTGAAGATGTACTGTTATGATATTTAAGCTCATTTTTACAGTGACGGCAGACAACTCTTAAATGTTGACAAATAATATAAGCAGATATGCATAAGTTTCAGGCTTTCATGTATGCATAGCCCACAAAATCTTATCAATTCACAAACAACACTTGAGAGTGCCTTTTTTTTTTAAAAATAGGTTTTCAAATTTGTTATCTGAAGCAATATACTCATCAGCATTGTGTCAGCTTTTTTAAAATCTGCATATTTGTACATTTTTTTTACCTTCAAAAGGGGCATTTTCTCCTAATCGTACGTATGCTTCATCTTTTATTTAAAATTCGTTCATTTGATCACATTTAATTTAATATGTTCTAGTCCTACGCAAACTTCCTGTTTCAACATATAATACATCAACAGAAGAATGGGGTCTTCAGGACACAGAAAGCATCTGTTTGCTTATACTACTCAGTCAGGGAATTGTGGAAAAAACAACAAAATCATGGTCTTAGAATGTATGGGTCAACCCATGCATTGTAAGATGATGCTTACACATATATTTTATGTTTTCCTCAAGGCTAAGCCAAACAATCACTGTTCAAAAACCTGCATATTCATTTCATAAAAGCCATGTGACTAATCTAGAAACAGCTTTCTTTGTGCAATGTAGACCTACAAAATATACTTATTACAAATTAATTCAGGTCAGGTCTGGCAGATTTTTGGATGTCTTTTGGATGGGATGTTAAGAAATTCTAGTGTTTCTAACAACAATATCTCTCATATCTTTCTGATCCACACACAAACACTTACACGCTGAAGAGAAATGAAAGAGTTGAAACTGATCTGGATTAGGGCTGCAAAATATATCAAAATTATTGAAATATTGCAAATGTGCATATTGCAATGATTTGCAAAAATAATTATCAAATACTGTTAATACTTCAAAAAAAATTCTGTCCCCAGAAAAAATGTGAAACATGCATGTTGGTTATTTAAGTTTTCAATTTTAATAAAACTACCCTGACCTTATAAACTTAAAGCATTATTATATTAAAAATCACATTAAGCAAGTCATCACATCACATTTGTCTTTCAATATTGTGCACCTAATACCTAATCTAGATCATAAAAAAAACAGTGATAATTATGGTCATTCGATATAAAAATGTATTTTATATCCCTGATAATGCATTTTATTCTCCACCAGTATTGTTTCATTCTTAATACACTAATACATGGCTGTAAAACCACCCCAAGAAAACAGATTATTTCAAAGGAAAAAAATTTGGATGATGTCCCATATTATGATTTGTAAACCCTTTGGAGTAGAACGTGCACATTCCTTATTTAGTCGGCAGTAACCTTCACTGTCTGAGAACAAACATTGCTTGATTACACAGATCAATAAGAAACTGTTTAGTGCATGTTTGTTTTGACTTCACACGCTAACGAACAAAACGCTTGTGTATGTATGTGTTTATGTCTTGAAGAAAGAAGACACTGCAGCAGCACACTGCAGCACTACAGTAGCCACGCCTTAAAACACACACACACACTTTTTGCCTATTAATTTTCAAACGCTTTACCTGATCATCAATGACATTTTCTATCGTACTGTTATTTAATTGTTCATTTTTAACAAGATGATTAACAGTGTGCATACATGCTGGACAAGGTTGTGCTAATTTATCTGTTCCATACTGGGCCACTGGTTCACTCCACTGGTTAGTTCAATTATGTAAACACCTACAGTGACAACAATTCGACCTCCATCCAACAAACATCACAATGCATCATCCTTTTTTAAAAGTGTATTAAGCAATTTGAAAACTGCTTTTGAAAACTGTATCGACCAAGCACCAAAACACTTGTTGCCAAAAAGGGGCATGAGGGGGAGGAGAAAAAGCACAAGGCACAAGATGGACATTAGTAGAACAACTACAGAAAGAGAAAGATAAAAACAAAAGAGGCAAGGTAATTGATTTTAAGAGGCAAGGTAATTGATTTTTTTTGGGGGGGGTAAACATTTTCAAGAAAATTGTTAAAGTGTAAGTGTTTGTTTCGATCACACTAAAGTTTTTTGGTTATGTAACTTTGGGAAAAATTCAACCCAAAATAAAAATTCTCTCATAATTTACTCACCCTCATGCCATCCCAGATGTTTCAGATTTTCTTTATTTGGCTGAAGAAAGCTGACTTATTGTAGCTTCTCTATACCCCGACATCACTCTACACTGCCCAAAACTCCACATTTGAACAGTCAATGGCAAATACTTAAAAAAAAATAATAAAACATGCTTACAGACTCTGTTTTAGAAGCTCCAGACTGTCCTAGCAAAGTCGCTCGCTGAGTCATCCGCAGAGTGAGTAAAGTCAATAAAAACTCAATAAAACCTAACAGCTACTGGCGATGGACCTTTGAGTCCATCTTTAGCAGCAGCTAAACTGAACTGAACGAAATGAAAACTGAAGCCATGCCTTCTTTCTTTGCATATACATTTGGGCGGCATTATTCAAATACTCCGGCACTGTGACATAAGAATGTGGGGGAGGGGTTGACAAAGATGTTTTCGGCAGGTCTGGGTTAGCCTTTTATTTTAGTTAAAATGAATGATTTTGTGGAAAACTTTAAGCTTTGTAACTTTGCAGATCTTATTCAGCTGTTTGTGCATGTATAACACACTAGAAAACGGAAAGCTTGAAAACGCATCATATGACCCCTCTAAATGTTGGGGTCTATGTGTGATATATTGTATCTTTGTGATAGCAGACTAATATTTCTGCTGTCAAACAACAGAACAAAAAAATAATTGTTGCTCTTGATTGAATAACTTTGTTGAGTAACGTTTTAGAACACAAGTTCTCCTGCAGGCAAAATGTCAGGGAGAAGTGAATTCTGTGTCCCGTTCGCAATAAAGACAGCACACTGGCCTTTGAGAAGATGCGCACTGATGCCGTGGAAGGGATGCAGCGCAGGTGCAAGCTTAGCATAGTATCCTTTTTGGCTACACTTACACAAACTTGTATATGCTCCTAATAATAGCGCACATTTATCTATCGCAAGTGGCCATGTAAAGTGGCTAATGTTAAGTTACTACTCACGTTTCAAGTAAGTGATGTTTGAGATCGATGAATTACAGGCAAACGTTTGCCTGCAGAATCTGCACGTCACCTTTTTGGGTCATCTACTACCTTCTAGAAATGATCACTTTTGATTTCCTGTCATAATTAGCCACAAACATCTGTTCATCACAGACCGTGTGACTTTGCAGTCTTTCAATATTTTCTGTGACCACTAGATTAATTAAAATTAGTTAGATTAAGTCTTTCCTCTTCAATTAGTAATTATTTGACTGAAAGGGAACAGCCCTACACTGGGATTACCACGATTTTTGCAGTTGCTTTCCTTTTACTGCAGCTGGCTTGTCAATAGCGCTGTATTACAATAATGAAGTTATCGTGACAGCCTTAATCTCTTTAAGAACACTTTAACGTAAAATCAAATAATGAACATTTTTAATAGCAATTAAAATAGCAAAAGAATAATTAACAATTACAATTTTTGTCATAATTGTGCAGCCCTATGTTAAGTACAGCAAATGGAATATAGAAATTTAAAGACAACCTAAAAGATATACTAAAACACAACATTATAATATGAAATTAAATAATTCAGTGTAATACAATAGTGTGTCTAAAAATTGTCCTCATGGTCATTTTGTAGTGAGAAAACCATTGCCTAGACCTAAAATTTTATTTACAACTGGAAATATTTTCATGTGATAGAATGCCTTTTTTAATTTTTAATAACATCTAACCATTAGTCTTAGTATGACTGAAGCCTATTAGTCGATCACTCTTTTCAATTAGGAAATTATACATAATCAAAAATTTATATGTGGATTATTGTTGTTCATTTACGTTAAATAAGGAATAATTTTGTAGTGGTAAAATATTATCTACCTATATCTACATTTTTGCCAGTAAGATAATTATTCAGCAAGGTATTACTTTTTTATATTTTCTAAATCATATTTGTGTGCTGTGCTCATGGGAGGCCTCACTGGAAGGTGGGGTGGTTATCTGTGTGATGTTATCTCTTTGTTAGGAACAACGCTGCCCTGTGTTTCATTTTCAGTCACTTTCAATGCTTCTAAAATACAACCGAGATCTGAAGAATAAAACGGTGAGTTCCAGTCAGGGCTGGTCCATTATTCTTTGAAACAAAAGGGCACATCTGGAAACCTACAAAATAAAATACTAATGTTCCGACGCATCACAGAAAGACCTATCCATCCAGATTTATCGTGTACGGACATCGTTTACGATTTGAACTATATTTTTTTATTTACAAGTGAATGGTTATGCTGTCCACAGTTAAATATATTATAAAATCAAGATGATCAAGGTGTTGCATTACAAGGCTCTCACAGCGGGTCAACTTCCACCCGCGTTAAATCTAACAATGTGATCAATTTATATGTGACTGC